>JAECUM010007690.1:0-80410 GCA_016617855.1 Megalonaias nervosa | reverse complement strand
TGTGTGTGTGTGTGTGTGTGTGTGTCATTATGGCAACATATGTCAGTAGAATAATACGGATCATGTGCAAAGCCTTAAGCAAAATGTTGATAATTTATGCAAGAGTTTATTGGATTAAGGTTACATAAAAAGAAAACATTAGTTTGTGTATTTCATTATCTGTATTTTATCGTTTTGAAAGACCAGTATAAAGACTGCACGATACTTGTATTAGATGTGCATCTTCACTAATTGCTGTGTCTAGTATTACATTCAGGTCCCCAACTGAAAGGTGAAAATGTTCTGTTCAGGAATTGTGTGCTCCGATTTCTTAATAAACTGTTAAAATGCCTGCTCTTTTTAGCTTACAACTACTGTGGAATTATTGTGGATGTACCTAGATTTACTTGACGGATTATGTTCTTTGGACATAATATAGTGGAGAAGTTTGAAAGTTTGCCATGTACGCAGGCTGAGTAACCTTTGTCACATTTCGAAAGTATTATCTGTAACAGAAATGTCATCAAAATGAAATGGAAAATCTACGTAAAATATTTATCCGCGCTGTCTATCGCAGTTGAAATATATTCGTTCAATTGCATTGGTATAGTTCATATGATTGATATCAGGTCTTGTCTGTGAGTCTGTTAGATAAGAAATAGATAGTCAAAGTTGTAATTTATGAAAGGAAAACAGCTGTCACTTTAAACATGTTCTATAAATTAATAGTGAACATGCGTAGAGTGTTATTTGGCTGCAGGAAATTGTATGAGGTCGTCATAATATCAATGCAAACTGATAGAAGCTGAAGCTTCTCTGACATTTGTGCACACAAAAATAGCTGGTTATGTAGTATATGTTAAATGTTTAATCTGTACAATCGTACCTCGAATATTTCATTAGATCATAAATTTCATTCGGGTAATGACGTACATTTATATATCACAATTACAAGAGTTTATGTCCTCATAATTTTCATATCTCAGTTGTTCTTTGGGTAGATCACAGAAGGAAGTTGAATAGGAAAACAAGGAGTTATATACTTAAATATCCCAGCCTTGGTGTATCGCCGACCAATGGTCAATATTCACAGATATGAATGGAACAATCCTGTTTGGACATTATTCAACTCATAAAATCTTTGACACCATATGCTTGAAAATTAAAAATTTAAAGAGCATTTTTGTTGGAGTAAATATAAAATACCTAGGCAACGTGTGTGTGTGTATGTGGGGGGAAACGTCCATTATGCATGTAGCATGATAGCCTCGAACTACGATTGAACTCTGGTATGAATTATCTAATCTGCATGCCCGCGTGGAGGAACAATCGTACTAGAGATATCAACTCGTGTGTATATATATATATATATATATATATATATATATATATATATATATATATATACGTCCGCGGGTAAACGGCACCCATCGCCTTGCCTGCACGCACCGATCTATATCCCATCACGACTAAGTACACATCACCAAACAATGATGCTACTAAGTCGGTGTTATATGCACTCGTGTGTAGCAGGCACACTCGCATGGCGACCTAGTAATTAATTCTCATCTATATTCACAGTCGTTCTGGATTCCTACGAGAGAAATCAAGGTATATATGATTAATGAGAGAGAATAAAAATATACACCAAACAGAACGGAAAGTGCTATCCATGGATTCTACAGAAGACTGGTTGATAATACCAGGCAGAATTAATACGTACACGTTAACAATGTCGTGTAGATGTCGGATTGTTATCTCGGTGAGTGTTACGGGTCATCCCTTGTGGTCTCAGTGTCTCATTGTACTTGATCATAAGCTGGTTATTGATCTATCCGAATGTAAACAAAAAGACAACGCCAACTAGGATTCTATCATCCAGGTGTGACGAATAAAATAATCATTGCATATGGAGACTACATTGATGTCAATGACATGTGTGAAAAAGTAATATCAAACTACAAGCGTCTAGTAAAATATGTTTATAAATTCAATTGTCCGATGGTGATATTACCCCCACGAAAGCCTCAGTTTTATTATCAATCGCTAACAGTAGATTGAACTTTATTTCCTCATTCAGTACACTGTTATCGATCGCGCCTGCCGTACAATATACTCAGTGAGAAAATACCATTCAGTTTGACTTAAACAAAAGGACAGGTCGAATCTCATATGTCGATTATGTGTGGGTATTTTTTCCAAGGAGGAATCAATATTTGGTAGATATGAACTGTCCTCAGTCAAATTTACTCACCACCGATATCAAAATAAATTCATGGTACAGCTTGTGGTCATGCCAAAACTAACATGAATTCCTGTAATACTGGATTTGATAAGCTGGGATATACGACGCATTATTCCCATTGGTGCGGTTAACTTGATATATTAGTTTTTATTTGCTATTTGTCGACGTAAAGGGTTAGGTTGCTGTCAGACAGGTATCGCAGGATCGAACCACTCTCCGCCGACATACCGCTCGATGAAGAGCATGGGTGCTGCGAACCATCTTCGAAAATTAATATCCTGTTCCAGTATGAGTATAATGCCGTGATGGTGTCAGTCAAAAAGGGGTTGAAAAAACAAAGACCTCATTTCTTTATCAACGTACAGTGCGAGATTTACTTTTCCTTGCTGAAAGCACTGATGGCAGCATCATCGATAGCTTCCGAATACAGTTTAGTGATCCTAAATAAACTACTTTCTGCGGTTGTCTTGATTTCGAAATGACGGCAAATCCCTGTATGAGGTCGCGTGGAAAGTAGTTAAACACTAGCATTAACTACATCGGCCACGATTGATAAGGCACTGATGACTATTCCAACTGACTGCTATTCCGTTGACGCCAAACTCCACCGTGGCGGCCGAGATTATACCACATGCAACGTCGATCCTTATATTGGTGTAGTACAGCATTACGTTTGTCGATCTCGGCACGTAATTGTATCTCTTCGTAGTTGATTTCATCAGGTCGATATTATTGTGGATCAGTCGTAGTGGCCATTATTATAAATACATGGCAAAAATTGCTTCGCAATCATGCGACGATGTATAAAACCTCAACACATCATTGAATGTTCTTGTATCCGAATCAATATTGCAAGGCAGCTGATTAATTTTATCACGCCCATTTGTCCATGTTGTTGTAGTCAAATCGATACTGATGTTCATCTCAGCCATTTGATCATTCAGTAGCTTGGCACTAACATGATAACCAAAATATGTCACATGGAAACCAAATGCGTTGACATACGCGTCACGATAGACGGGTTTGGTTGTGGCCACCCTACTTTCTCTAACGTCTTCGTAGGAGGCGCGGCATTCACCGATAAGTTGGCCACCAATTTATGTTTTGATTATTCTGATAGCATCGTTGGCTTCATCTAATCTCGATCTTTACATTTTGATGTTAACCCCACCCCACCCTCATCGGTCTGTGTTCAACTCGGTTAGTCTGGTGGCAATATTTCGCAAATTCTTATCTGGATAATCTCATGTATGGTTTTGGTGTCATAGCGGAAATAACCAAGGTGATTACTGATTGATTTATCGACAGAAATTACATGCAACTGGTTTGTATGTGTGTTGCAATGTACTGTGAGTCATAAATTGCTTTAGCATTTCAAAAAGGTTTGGTTTCGTGTGTTTCACATTTTCACAAGAAAGGCGTGTATTTCATCAAATAACCAGTAAGGTGTGACGTTGTGCTTCGCAACCTCCATCTAAGCTAAACTGGGTATGGTGATTTCCACTAACTAGTACTTTAATTGTTGTTTTGTTTATTGATCCTGCATGACAGAAAGGATATATATATATATATATATATATATATATATATATATATATATATATATATATATATATATATATATATATATATAAACCTGCCGTACCAGAACCGGCCCATTCTTCACATTATTTTTGTGAAAATTTAGTTATATTTTATCATCAGATTTGTTGTCCATAATTAAAGAAAAAGTTACTGTTGTGTTCTAGATGTCATGTTTCATTCACCATTCCAACAGAGTACGTGATGTCAAATGTCATCAAAAACATAAATATCCAAAACTTGGAATATACTATTTGAATTTGGTTAACATTGAATTTCAATTATTACTTGGTTAGTGTTTGTGTGTGAAACTGCTGGTAACATAACAGGGGATTGTCTGAGTAACACTGTATGAGCAGGGATTCTATTCTGAGCAGTTACAATAATTACACCATTGTCTATGGTGTAGATTCCCGTGATTTCAGAAGTGATAGAGGAAGAACAATTATCTATCCTTTTTGCAAATAATCGTGTATTCTCTCTAAATTAAATTAAGGCAATTTAACCTTTGCTTCAACTGTTTACTAAGATAACTAGAATACTGAAAGATCGCGGAGCACTTTCTTCCAATCCAGTACATTGTTCTTGTACCCTTAAACTTATTTCACCTGAAATCTGAGTCGGTATGTTTATTGACATTATTTTACCACTGTAGTTTGAAAGTGGCATAACATAAACGGGTGGCTTCCCTTGGTAAGCTATTTTTATCGTACATTTATAGCTGATCAGGTTATAATATATGGCAGTGTATCGAACTATAATATGAAAGTCCTGAACCCTTAACCTGGTACTACAACAATATCATGATTGTGTCAAAAGTACACCAAAGTAGTATATATTTTCAATAGAAATTATGAGGCAAACAAAACTGTAGAATATTAATTATAAACTTCATCTAAAATACTCCTTTGTAGTCGGTTCACCCGGATGTTTGACAGCTTATTCCTGTGATTTGAACTTCGATTCGTCTGACCTCGAGTGTCACCTGTTTTCATCTGAATTTGAAAAGTTAATCCAACGTACCCACCACCGGGTGAAGATGCTCCATTTGTGCTACCCACTGATTAAACCATTTCTGTCATTTATTTCATACAAAGGACGTACTGGAAAGCAAGAACATAAAAATCCATTACTTCCACCATATATTTCTTAAATGTTTTTTTTTATTAATTCTGCTTGTAACCGTCTATAACTTATATATAGAAGATGTGGTGTTTACGAACGACACGCATGTACGTTACAGAAATAGTTTGTAGTCTTAAAATGGATATGTTTCCAATTGTACATCACAAAACACTAAAGGTTTAAAATTTCTAAAATCGAGATAATCAGTCTGGAAGAAATATTGTTTATATCAAACATCCTGGTAATCTAGTATACATAATGTGCTCCTTCTCTTAATTTTCTCTTTCCTTTTCGAAATATCTCTATCTCAGTCTCTCTTTTGAAAAAATATAGGTATGAACATATATAAACGCATGCCATTGCATTGCAAAGTCAATTCACAATGAAAGACATTGTTATTAGTTTCAAGATTCTGAATCGTTTCTTGGTAAACGTTTAAAATCCAGGTATATGTTTTTAATATTTGTCTTCCTTATTAGAGTGTGGGACAATTATTCATATGTTTTGAACTTCAAATTGCAGTATGAAATGCGAGGAAGGTAAATATCTCACTCGAATTTTTATTTCCTTTTCCAGAAAATGGAGTCCCCATGTTTCATGCAAGAACAAATCAATGTATGTAAAGTGACACACACACAGAGACACAAAGACATACATGCACGCACACACACACACACAAACACACAGAGAAATACACACATATGTATATTTTTTCTAACTATCTATCTATCTATCTATCTATCTATCTATATATATATATATATATATATATATATATATATATATATATATATATATATATGACAGATAAATAGATGTGATTATGACATCATCCCTGTAACAGTAGAATTATATTTGTCGTGTACTGCTTCTTTATCCAAAAGTTTTCCAGGAACAGATATTTAATTCTCATGTAGTCAGTGTGGGTTTGTCACCAGATGATTACAGTACAAACGAGTCGGAATGTTTTTATTTATGGGAATGTAAGAAAACCAGAGGTATTATAATGAAACACCACTTGCTCTGTTCTGTAATTTTGCAAAATATTTGAAGTTCAACGGCTGAAATGAGGTCGCTGCATATAAGAAAAACACGACAACTTGGCCGTTTCGATGTCTTTAGTCCTACGGTAGCAGAGACAGAAGTTAAGATATGATTATACCCTATTAGATGCACATGATTGGGATAGTCTGTGTCTACTAGTTCAATCAGGTTCCCGAGTGGAAATGACTCCCCTGATTTTGCTAATAAACTATTGTAATGTGTGGTCTTCATTGTGTCCAATTAATGTATTAATACTAATGATGATGTACATAAATTTACCTTTTGGACATGATCCTTGGACATTCAATGTATTGGAGGTCAGAAAGATTACCATGTATGCAAAATGTGCATTAGGTGTAATATTTCCAAATTATTATATGTAGTATAAATAACATCGAGATTGGAAAAGTAGGTACAATGTGCATGTGCGCGGTCTGTGGCAGATGAATCACATGAGATATTTGTATCTGAATCATTTTCTGGCAATATGTAGGTATGTTATGTGTAAACGTATCACGATTTATACTACACGAAGTTTATGAACGGGTAAATTCACGATCAAAAGGGAATCGTAGATTTCTAGGTGTCATTGAAAAGTTGGTTTGATTGTGCACTTATTGCTTAGATATAGAGTTGTGTATGGGCGAGTGTTTACGTGTGTCTGTGTGTGTGTCCTAAGAACAATTGCTTCGTTCTTATTTCACTTGTAAGTGAAGTCACGAACAGCATGAACAATCTTAACAATTCAAGATAATGAACACTGAAGATAATTGAAATAAAACAAAAGGAAATAACGCTATGGTAACTGGGCTTATAGAGTGATAGATAGAACCTCATATAGAAAACATAATCTCGACTTGTGAGTTTTGACATGAAAATGAATATTTGTCGATTTTAGAATGTTTACTAGAACTATTGCTATAAATAACATAATCTTACATGTAGGAGATGATTTTCTTGATCTTTAGTGTACAGGGTTGGACATTTTAGAAAGCAACAAGGAAAGACACTGTGTAAATTCAAACATTCTGCAGGTGAGACATGTGTAATGGAATTTATTTAAACCAGGTGTCTTAAACAGGCGGCCTGCGGGCTGCATGCGGCCTGCCAAGCCGTATCCTGTGGCCCACAAAATGATTGGCGTCACAAGGTGTATGTGAGATAACATTGGTGGTGCAGCCCTTAGGCTATCAAAAATGCTATCATGCGGCCATCAGTGTGGTTTGAGTCTGAGACATCTGATTTGAACGATTCATGAAGGATGTAAAGAGACAAAAATAGAAGTTATTAAGCTATTACGTTCTCCATTGTTGGAGTAGTTTGTAAGAAATGTTGCATAAATGAGAAGAAAAACATGAAGTATCTACTGAGAAAAAAATGCATAAATAATAATAATAATAATAATAATAATAATAATAATAATAATAATGAATGAAGCAATGAATCACAAGAGATTCCTATACCTCCCTTTAGTTTTATATACTGCATTAGCTCTTATATAGAATGTGTGGCGTTGACACACGACTCACTTGTACCTTATAGAAATAACATGTAGTCTTAATCTGGAAATATTTCCAATTGTATATCACAGAATACAGGAGGTCTAACATGTCCAAAATAGGGATAATTAATCTGGAAGAAATACTGTTTATATCGAACATCCAGATATATACATGTGATTATGACAACAGCTCTGTAAGAGTAGAATTATGTCCAATTAATGTGTTAATATTAATGATGATGTACATAAATTTACCTTTTGGACATGATCCTTGGACATTCAATGTATTGGAGTTCAGAACGTTTACCATGTATGAAAAATGTGTGTTAGGTGTCATATTTCCAAATTATTAAATGTAGTTTAAATGACATCGAGATTGGAAAAGTAGCTACAACATACATGCGCGTGGTCTGTGGCAGTTGAATCACATGAGATATTTGTATCTGAATCATTTTCTGGCAAACGTTCGAAATCCAGGTATACTTTTATTTTATATCCGTCTTCCCTATTCGTGTTGGGGCCGAGGATGAAGTGCGGGGAAGGTATCTCACTCGAATTTGGATTTCTTTTTTTCAGGTAGCGGAGTACCCATATGAAAGAAACGTAAGAAACGTTCTAGCATCTGTATGTTCACACAAACATACTAACAGACAAAAAAGCCACACGCGTAAATATATGGCAGAAAAATAGATGTGATTGTAACACACACACACACATAAAAGTAGAATTATATTTGTCGTGTACTGCATCTTTATCCAAGAGTTTATGAAGAGCAGGTATTTATTCTTCTGTAGCCAATGTGGACGTTTCCGCTACCCACTGATTAAACCATTTCTGTCATTTATTTCATACAAAGGACGTACTGGAAAGCAAGAACATAAAAATCCATTACTTCCACCATATTCTTCTTAAATGTTTTTTATTAATTCTGCTTGTAACCGTCTATAACTTATATATAGAAGATGTGGTGTTTACGAACGACACGCATGTACGTTACAGAAATAGTTTGTAGTCTTAAAATGGATATGTTTCCAATTGTACATCACAAAACACTGAAGGTTTAAAATTTCTAAAATCGAGATAATCAGTCTGGAAGAAATATTGTTTATATCAAACATCCTGGTAATCTAGTATACATAATGTGCTCCTTCTCTTAATTTTCTCTTTCCTTTTCGAAATATCTCTATCTCGGTCTCTCTTTTGAAAAATATAGGTATGAACATATATAAACGCATGCCAGTGCATTGCAAAGTCAATTCACAATGAAAGACATTGTTATTAGTTTCAAGATTCTGAATCGTTTCTTGGTAAACGTTTAAAATCCAGGTATATGTTTTTAATATTTGTCTTCCTTATTAGAGTGTGGGACAATTATTCATATATTTTGAACTTCAAATTGCAGTATGAAATGCGAGGAAGGTAAATATCTCACTCGAATTTTTATTTCCTTTTCCAGAAAATGGAGTCCCCATGTTTCATGCAAGAACAAATCAATGTATGTAAAGTGACACACACAGAGACACAAAGACATACATGCACACACACACACACACACAAAAACACACACAAAAATACACACATACGTATCTCTTTTTTCTATCTATCTATCTATCTATATATATATATATATATATATATATATATATATATATATATATATATATATATATATATATATGACAGATAAATAGATGTGATTATGACATCATCCCTGTAACAGTAGAATTATATTTGTCGTGTACTGCTTCTTTATCCAAAAGTTTTCCAGGAACAGATATTTAATTCTCATGTAGTCAGTGTGGGTTTGTCACCAGATGATTACAGTACAAACGAGTCGGAATGTTTTTATTTATGGGAATGTAAGAAAACCAGAGGTATTATAATGAAACACCACTTGCTCTGTTCTGTAATTTTGCAAAATATTTGAAGTTCAACGGCTGAAATGAGGTCGCTGCATATAAGAAAAACACGACAACTTGGCCGTTTCGATGTCTTTAGTCCTACGTTAGCAGAGACAGAAGTTAAGATATGATTATACCCTATTAGATGCACATGATTGGGATAGTCTGTGTCTACTAGTTCAATCAGGTTCCCGAGTGGAAATGACTCCCCTGATTTTGCTAATAAACTATTGTAATGTGTGGTCTTCATTGTGTCCAATTAATGTATTAATACTAATGATGATGTACATAAATTTACCTTTTGGACATGATCCTTGGACATTCAATGTATTGGAGGTCAGAAAGATTACCATGTATGCAAAATGTGCATTAGGTGTAATATTTCCAAATTATTATATGAAGTATAAATAACATCGAGATTGGAAAAGTAGGTACAATGTGCATGTGCGCGGTCTGTGGCAGATGAATCACATGAGATATTTGTATCTGAATAATTTTCTGGCAATATGTAGGTATGTTATGTGTAAACGTATCACGATTTATACTACACGAAGTTTATGAACGGGTAAATTCACGATCAAAAGGGAATCGTAGATTTCTAGGTGTCATTGAAAAGTTGGTTTGATTGTGCACTTATTTCTTAGATATAGAGTTGTGTATGGGCGAGTGTTTACGTGTGTCTGTGTGTGTGTCCTAAGAACAATTGCTTCGTTCTTATTTCACTTGTAAGTGAAGTCACGAACAGCATGAACAATCTTAACAATTCAAGATAATGAACACTGAAGATAATTGAAATAAAACAAAAGGAAATAACGCTATGGTAACTGGGCTTATAGAGTGATAGATAGAACCTCATATAGAAAACATAATCTCGACTTGTGAGTTTTGACATGAAAATGAATATTTGTCGATTTTAGAATGTTTACTAGAACTATTGCTATAAATAACATAATCTTACATGTAGGAGATGATTTTCTTGATCTTTAGTGTACAGGGTTGGACATTTTAGAAAGCAACAAGGAAAGACACTGTGTAAATTCAAACATTCTGCAGGTGAGACATGTGTAATGGAATTTATTTAAACCAGGTGTCTTAAACAGGCGGCCTGCGGGCTGCATGCGGCCTGCCAAGCCGTATCCTGTGGCCCACAAAATGATTGGCGTCACAAGGTGTATGTGAGATAACATTGGTGGTGCAGCCCTTAGGCTATCAAAAATGCTATCATGCGGCCATCAGTGTGGTTTGAGTCTGAGACATCTGATTTGAACGATTCATGAAGGATGTAAAGAGACAAAAATAGAAGTTATTAAGCTATTACGTTCTCCATTGTTGGAGTAGTTTGTAAGAAATGTTGCATAAATGAGAAGAAAAACATGAAGTATCTACTGAGAAAAAAATGCATAAATAATAATAATAATAATAATAATAATAATAATAATAATAATAATAATGAATGAAGCAATGAATCACAAGAGATTCCTATACCTCCCTTTAGTTTTATATACTGCATTAGCTCTTATATAGAATGTGTGGCGTTGACACACGACTCACTTGTACCTTATAGAAATAACATGTAGTCTTAATCTGGAAATGTTTCCAATTGTATATCACAGAATACAGGAGGTCTAACATGTCCAAAATAGGGATAATTAATCTGGAAGAAATACTGTTTATATCGAACATCCAGATATATACATGTGATTATGACAACAGCTCTGTAAGAGTAGAATTATGTCCAATTAATGTGTTAATATTAATGATGATGTACATAAATTTACCTTTTGGACATGATCCTTGGACATTCAATGTATTGGAGTTCAGAACGTTTACCATGTATGAAAAATGTGTGTTAGGTGTCATATTTCCAAATTATTAAATGTAGTTTAAATGACATCGAGATTGGAAAAGTAGCTACAACATACATGCGCGTGGTCTGTGGCAGTTGAATCACATGAGATATTTGTATCTGAATCATTTTCTGGCAAACGTTCGAAATCCAGGTATACTTTTATTTTATATCCGTCTTCCCTATTCGTGTTGGGGCCGAGGATGAAGTGCGGGGAAGGTATCTCACTCGAATTTGGATTTCCTTTTTTAAGGTAGCGGAGTACCCATATGAAAGAAACGTAAGAAAAGTTCTAGCATCTGTATGTTCACACAAACATACTGACAGACACACAAAGCCACACGCGTAAATATATGGCAGAAAAATAGATGTGATTGTAACACACACACACACATAAAAGTAGAATTATATTTGTCGTGTACTGCATCTTTATCCAAGAGTTTATGAAGAGCAGGTATTTATTCTTCTGTAGCCAATGTGGACGTTTCCGCTACCCACTGATTAAACCATTTCTGTCATTTATTTCACACAAAGGACGTACTGGAAAGCAAGAACATAAAAATCCATTACTTCCACCATATATTTCTTAAATGTTTTTTATTAATTCTGCTTGTAACCGTCTATAACTTATATATAGAAGATGTGGTGTTTACGAACGACACACATGTACGTTACAGAAATAGTTTGTAGTCTTAAAATGGATATGTTTCCAATTGTACATCACAAAACACTGAAGGTTTAAAATTTCTAAAATCGAGATAATCAGTCTGGAAGAAATATTGTTTATATCAAACATCCTGGTAATCTAGTATACATAATGTGCTCCTTCTCTTAATTTTCTCTTTCCTTTTCGAAATATCTCTATCTCAGTCTCTCTTTTGAAAAATATAGGTATGAACATATATAAACGCATGCCATTGCATTGCAAAGTCAATTCACAATGAAAGACATTGTTATTAGTTTCAAGATTCTGAATCGTTTCTTGGTAAACGTTTAAAATCCAGGTATATGTTTTTAATATTTGTCTTCCTTATTAGAGTGTGGGACAATTATTCATATATTTTGAACTTCAAATTGCAGTATGAAATGCGAGGAAGGTAAATATCTCACTCGAATTTTTATTTCCTTTTCCAGAAAATGGTGTCCCCATGTTTCATGCAAGAACAAATCAATGTATGTAAAGTGACACACACACAGAGACACAAAGACATACATGCACGCACACACACACACACACACAAACACACACAAAAATACACACATACGTATCTCTTTTTTCTATATATATATATATATATATATATATATATATATATATATATATATATATATATATATATATATATATATGACAGATAAATAGATGTGATTATGACATCATCCCTGTAACAGTAGAATTATATTTGTCGTGTACTGCTTCTTTATCCAAAAGTTTTCCAGGAACAGATATTTAATTCTCATGTAGTCAGTGTGGGTTTGTCACCAGATGATTACAGTACAAATGAGTCGGAATGTTTTTATTTATGGGAATGTAAGAAAACCAGAGGTATTATAATGAAACACCACTTGCTCTGTTCTGTAATTTTGCAAAATATTTGAAGTTCAACGGCTGAAATGAGGTCGCTGCATATAAGAAAAACACGACAACTTGGCCGTTTCGATGTCTTTAGTCCTACGGTAGCAGAGACAGAAGTTAAGATATGATTATACCCTATTAGATGCACATGATTGGGATAGTCTGTGTCTACTAGTTCAATCAGGTTCCCGAGTGGAAATGACTCCCCTGATTTTGCTAATAAACTATTGTAATGTGTGGTCTTCATTGTGTCCAATTAATGTATTAATACTAATGATGATGTACATAAATTTACCTTTTGGACATGATCCTTGGACATTCAATGTATTGGAGGTCAGAAAGATTACCATGTATGCAAAATGTGCATTAGGTGTAATATTTCCAAATTATTATATGTAGTATAAATAACATCGAGATTGGAAAAGTAGGTACAATGTGCATGTGCGCGGTCTGTGGCAGATGAATCACATGAGATATTTGTATCTGAATCATTTTCTGGCAATATGTAGGTATGTTATGTGTAAACGTATCACGATTTATACTACACGAAGTTTATGAACGGGTAAATTCACGATCAAAAGGGAATCGTAGATTTCTAGGTGTCATTGAAAAGTTGGTTTGATTGTGCACTTATTTCTTAGATATAGAGTTGTGTATGGGCGAGTGTTTACGTGTATCTGTGTGTGTGTCCTAAGAACAATTGCTTCGTTCTTATTTCACTTGTAAGTGAAGTCACGAACAGCATGAACAATCTTAACAATTCAAGATAATGAACACTGAAGATAATTGAAATAAAACAAAAGGAAATAACGCTATGGTAACTGGGCTTATAGAGTGATAGATAGAACCTCATATAGAAAACATAATCTCGACTTGTGAGTTTTGACATGAAAATGAATATTTGTCGATTTTAGAATGTTTACTAGAACTATTGCTATAAATAACATAATCTTACATGTAGGAGATGATTTTCTTGATCTTTAGTGTACAGGGTTGGACATTTTAGAAAGCAACAAGGAAAGACACTGTGTAAATTCAAACATTCTGCAGGTGAGACATGTGTAATGGAATTTATTTAAACCAGGTGTCTTAAACAGGCGGCCTGCGGGCTGCATGCGGCCTGCCAAGCCGTATCCTGTGGCCCACAAAATGATTGGCGTCACAAGGTGTATGTGAGATAACATTGGTGGTGCAGCCCTTAGGCTATCAAAAATGCTATCATGCGGCCATCAGTGTGGTTTGAGTCTGAGACATCTGATTTGAACGATTCATGAAGGATGTAAAGAGACAAAAATAGAAGTTATTAAGCTATTACGTTCTCCATTGTTGGAGTAGTTTGTAAGAAATGTTGCATAAATGAGAAGAAAAACATGAAGTATCTACTGAGAAAAGAATGCATAAATAATAATAATAATAATAATAATAATAATAATAATAATAATAATAATAATAATGAATGAAGCAATGAATCACAAGAAATTCCTATACCTCCCTTTAGTTTTATATACTGCATTAGCTCTATACTGCAAAGTCAATTCACAATGAAAGACATTGTTATTAGTTTCAAGATTCTGAATCGTTTCTTGGTAAACGTTTAAAATCCAGGTATATGTTTTTAATATTTGTCTTCCTTATTAGAGTGTGGGACAGTTATTCATATATTTTGAACTTCAAATTGCAGTATGAAATGCGAGGAAGGTAAATATCTCACTGGAATTTTTATTTCCTTTTCCATAAATGAGAAGAAAAACATGAAGTATCTACTGAGAAAAGAATGCATAAATAATAATAATAATATTAATAATAATAATAATAATAATAATAATGAATGAATGAAGCAATGAATCACAAGAAATTCCTATACCTCACTTTAATTTTATATACTGCATTAGCTCTTATATAGAATGTGTGGCGTTGACACACGACTCACTTGTACCTTATAGAAATAACATGTAGTCTTAATCTGGAAATGTTTCCAATTGTATATCACAGAATACAGGAGGTCTAACATGTCCAAAATAGGGATAATTAATCTGGAAGAAATACTGTTTATATCGAACATCCAGATATATACATGTGATTATGACAACAGCTCTGTAAGAGTAGAATTATGTCCAATTAATGTGTTAATATTAATGATGATGTACATAAATTTACCTTTTGGACATGATCCTTGGACATTCAATGTATTGGAGTTCAGAACGTTTACCATGTATGAAAAATGTGTGTTAGGTGTCATATTTCCAAATTATTAAATGTAGTTTAAATGACATCGAGATTGGAAAAGTAGCTACAACATACATGCGCGTGGTCTGTGGCAGTTGAATCACATGAGATATTTGTATCTGAATCATTTTCTGGCAAACGTTCGAAATCCAGGTATACTTTTATTTTATATCCGTCTTCCCTATTCGTGTTGGGGCCGAGGATGAAGTGCGGGGAAGGTATCTCACTCGAATTTGGATTTCCTTTTTTAAGGTAGCGGAGTACCCATATGAAAGAAACGTAAGAAAAGTTCTAGCATCTGTATGTTCACACAAACATACTGACAGACACACAAAGCCACACGCGTAAATATATGGCAGAAAAATAGATGTGATTGTAACACACACACACACATAAAAGTAGAATTATATTTGTCGTGTACTGCATCTTTATCCAAGAGTTTATGAAGAGCAGGTATTTATTCTTCTGTAGCCAATGTGGACGTTTCCGCTACCCACTGATTAAACCATTTCTGTCATTTATTTCATACAAAGGACGTACTGGAAAGCAAGAACATAAAAATCCATTACTTCCACCATATTCTTCTTAAATGTTTTTTATTAATTCTGCTTGTAACCGTCTATAACTTATATATAGAAGATGTGGTGTTTACGAACGACACGCATGTACGTTACAGAAATAGTTTGTAGTCTTAAAATGGATATGTTTCCAATTGTACATCACAAAACATTGAAGGTTTAAAATTTCTAAAATCGAGATAATCAGTCTGGAAGAAATATTGTTTATATCAAACATCCTGGTAATCTAGTATACATAATGTGCTCCTTCTCTTAATTTTCTCTTTCCTTTTCGAAATATCTCTATCTCGGTCTCTCTTTTGAAAAATATAGGTATGAACATATATAAACGCATGCCAGTGCATTGCAAAGTCAATTCACAATGAAAGACATTGTTATTAGTTTCAAGATTCTGAATCGTTTCTTGGTAAACGTTTAAAATCCAGGTATATGTTTTTAATATTTGTCTTCCTTATTAGAGTGTGGGACAATTATTCATATATTTTGAACTTCAAATTGCAGTATGAAATGCGAGGAAGGTAAATATCTCACTCGAATTTTTATTTCCTTTTCCAGAAAATGGAGTCCCCATGTTTCATGCAAGAACAAATCAATGTATGTAAAGTGACACACACAGAGACACAAAGACATACATGCACGCACACACACACACACAAACACACAGAGAAATACACACATATGTATATTTTTTCTAACTATCTATCTATCTATCTATCTATCTATCTATATATATATATATATATATATATATATATATATATATATATATATATATATATGACAGATAAATAGATGTGATTATGACATCATCCCTGTAACAGTAGAATTATATTTGTCGTGTACTGCTTCTTTATCCAAAAGTTTTCCAGGAACAGATATTTAATTCTCATGTAGTCAGTGTGGGTTTGTCACCAGATGATTACAGTACAAACGAGTCGGAATGTTTTTATTTATGGGAATGTAAGAAAACCAGAGGTATTATAATGAAACACCACTTGCTCTGTTCTGTAATTTTGCAAAATATTTGAAGTTCAACGGCTGAAATGAGGTCGCTGCATATAAGAAAAACACGACAACTTGGCCGTTTCGATGTCTTTAGTCCTACGTTAGCAGAGACAGAAGTTAAGATATGATTATACCCTATTAGATGCACATGATTGGGATAGTCTGTGTCTACTAGTTCAATCAGGTTCCCGAGTGGAAATGACTCCCCTGATTTTGCTAATAAACTATTGTAATGTGTGGTCTTCATTGTGTCCAATTAATGTATTAATACTAATGATGATGTACATAAATTTACCTTTTGGACATGATCCTTGGACATTCAATGTATTGGAGGTCAGAAAGATTACCATGTATGCAAAATGTGCATTAGGTGTAATATTTCCAAATTATTATATGAAGTATAAATAACATCGAGATTGGAAAAGTAGGTACAATGTGCATGTGCGCGGTCTGTGGCAGATGAATCACATGAGATATTTGTATCTGAATCATTTTCTGGCAATATGTAGGTATGTTATGTGTAAACGTATCACGATTTATACTACACGAAGTTTATGAACGGGTAAATTCACGATCAAAAGGGAATCGTAGATTTCTAGGTGTCATTGAAAAGTTGGTTTGATTGTGCACTTATTTCTTAGATATAGAGTTGTGTATGGGCGAGTGTTTACGTGTGTCTGTGTGTGTGTCCTAAGAACAATTGCTTCGTTCTTATTTCACTTGTAAGTGAAGTCACGAACAGCATGAACAATCTTAACAATTCAAGATAATGAACACTGAAGATAATTGAAATAAAACAAAAGGAAATAACGCTATGGTAACTGGGCTTATAGAGTGATAGATAGAACCTCATATAGAAAACATAATCTCGACTTGTGAGTTTTGACATGAAAATGAATATTTGTCGATTTTAGAATGTTTACTAGAACTATTGCTATAAATAACATAATCTTACATGTAGGAGATGATTTTCTTGATCTTTAGTGTACAGGGTTGGACATTTTAGAAAGCAACAAGGAAAGACACTGTGTAAATTCAAACATTCTGCAGGTGAGACATGTGTAATGGAATTTATTTAAACCAGGTGTCTTAAACAGGCGGCCTGCGGGCTGCATGCGGCCTGCCAAGCCGTATCCTGTGGCCCACAAAATGATTGGCGTCACAAGGTGTATGTGAGATAACATTGGTGGTGCAGCCCTTAGGCCATCAAAAATGCTATCATGCGGCCATCAGTGTGGTTTGAGTCTGAGACATCTGATTTGAACGATTCATGAAGGATGTAAAGAGACAAAAATAGAAGTTATTAAGCTATTACGTTCTCCATTGTTGGAGTAGTTTGTAAGAAATGTTGCATAAATGAGAAGAAAAACATGAAGTATCTACTGAGAAAAGAATGCATAAATAATAATAATAATAATAATAATAATAATAATAATAATAATAATAATAATAATGAATGAAGCAATGAATCACAAGAAATTCCTATACCTCCCTTTAGTTTTATATACTGCATTAGCTCTATACTGCAAAGTCAATTCACAATGAAAGACATTGTTATTAGTTTCAAGATTCTGAATCGTTTCTTGGTAAACGTTTAAAATCCAGGTATATGTTTTTAATATTTGTCTTCCTTATTAGAGTGTGGGACAATTATTCATATATTTTGAACTTCAAATTGCAGTATGAAATGCGAGGAAGGTAAATATCTCACTGGAATTTTTATTTCCTTTTCCATAAATGAGAAGAAAAACATGAAGTATCTACTGAGAAAAGAATGCATAAATAATAATAATAATATTAATAATAATAATAATAATAATAATGAATGAATGAAGCAATGAATCACAAGAAATTCCTATACCTCACTTTAGTTTTATATACTGCATTAGCTCTTATATAGAATGTGTGGCGTTGACACACGACTCACTTGTACCTTATAGAAATAACATGTAGTCTTAATCTTGAAATGTTTCCAATTGTACATCACAGAATACAGGAGGTCTAACATGTCCAAAATAGAGATACTCAATCTGGAAGAAATACTGTTTATATCAAACATCTTGATAATCTAGTGTATATAGTGTGATCCTCTCAATTTTCTCTTTCTTTGTCGAAGTCTCTCTATCTCAGTCGCTCTCTTGAAAAAATGAAGGTATGAACATATATAAACGCATGCTAGTGCATTGCGAAGTCAATGCACAATGAAAGACATTGATATAAGTTTGAAGATTCAGAATCGTTTTTTGGTAAACGTTTAAAATCCAGGTGTAGGTTTTGACATGAAAAAGTATATTAGTCGATTTTTGAATGTTTACTAAAACTATAGCTGTAAATAACAAACTCTTATATGTAGGAGATAATTCTCTTGATCTTTAGTGTACAGAATTTGGCATTTTAGAAAGTAACAAGGAAAGACACGGTGTAAATTCAAACTTGCAGCAGTTAAAATTAGGTGTAATTGGAATGATTTAAACCAGTTGTCTCAAGCACGCGGTCCCCGGGCTGCATGCGGCTTGCTGTATCGTATCCTTTGTTCCGTAAAAAATTGGCGTCACACTGTATCATTAGATATTACAAAGACGATGGAGCCCTTAGGCCATCGAGAATGCCATCATGTAGGCCTTAAAGTGGGTTGAGTTGGAGACCCCTGATTTTTAACGATTCGTTAAAGATGTAAAGACACAAAAATAGAAGTTAGGCTATTGTATTCTCCATTATTACAGTTGTTTGGAAAAGATATTGGATAAATGATATGGAAAACATGAAGTAACTACTGAAGAAATATGTGTGAATAGTCGATAAATGAAGCTTGCCCCCTATATCTCCTTTATTTGTTATATGGTGCATAAACTGTCCTATAGAAGGTGTGGTGTTAGACGTTACAGAAATAACGCGTAGTCTTAATCTGGTAATGTTTCCAATTGTACATCAGAGAATACAGGACTTCTAACAGTTCTAAAATAGAGATACTGAATATGGAATTAATATTGCATTTAGTAAATGTTATGGAAAGATATTATTCGAGGTGCGTTCCTTCTCCCGATTTTCTGTCTCCTTCTTTCTCTAAGTCTCTCTCCATGTCTCTCTCTAGAATAATATAGGTGCGAACCTATTTAAATGCATGTCTATGCATTGGAAAGCAATGTGTTATGTATATTTAATTTAATTACTTGTTTGTTAGTTTTATTTTTCTTAATTCCATTACATGCTATTGTAATGTAACATTGAGTTCTGATCTGTTTGAGCAGACTGATATTTCATTAACGTAAACAACTAACATTATATCTAGTTTCTGACCTTGTTTCAGAATCAGTGACAGTTTTGGTAAACAACGTTTTTTTTTTTTAAATTTTTGTTTTATCTTTCTCATAGTAAGAATTGTTAAGTTGAATCAAGGTCATACCTGGACTACGTGACAAATAGCTTAAGAAACTTCATTTTTGTCCAGAACAATGAACGTTTGGCCCTTATTCGGGAAACTGTTTTGCGTCTTAATTAGCGTATAACTGTTGTTCTAGATAGACTTTTGTCATTCGGGCTCCAAACAATTGATATATTAAGTTTTGTTATTATGTTGTGACCAGTTTGTGTGGACTTTTCATTTTCTTCAAATTATCGAGTTCAAGTGATTCTTTTCCATTGAAATACATAAGTACTCCTACTCAATTCTTGGCTGAAGGCATTTATTGGAATTTATACTGAATTTTAAACTGGAATAACATCTTCTGTGATTCAACAAGAGACTGTTGACATAACAGCACTTCGATGACCACAACAGACGTCATCGTTTTCATTTTGGATTTCATCGGGTTTCGAACTTATTTTCATTCGGGATCTTTATTACTAGGGCTTCTATGTTTCAATTCTTGGATTTTTTTGGGGGAGGGGGATTTAATTTGTAAAACCGTAAGTTCGTTTTTTCTTAATTTTTCACTTTGTATTCTACGGAAATAAATTATTTGTTCAATTTTACAAAGCTTGTTGTCTTTTATGTTAGTTATTTTAAAAGCATGGACTCGTAACAAATGCACAATGAAATACATTGCTAAAACTTTAAATTTCCTGAATCGTGTTTTGCTAAACGTTTAAAATCCATATTTCCAAATTATTATATGTAGTTTAATGACATTAAGATGGGAAAAGTAGGTACAATATACATTCGCGCGGTCTGTGGCAGTTGAAACATACGATGTATTTCTATACGTTATTTTGTAAAATTTTTATGTAAGGTATGTAATGTCTTTGTCAAGGCCAAAGCAAAATGTACATCATAAGTTGGGACTGTGTTATGTGCATAGTTATAAAGATTGTTACAATTGGAGGTTCATGAAAAAGGTAAAATCTCGATAAAAGCGAATCATTCATTGCTTGGCATTCTGTTAAAAAACTGAGTTTATTGGACACGTAATGATCAAGTATAACTTTGTGTATGGGTGTGTGTTTGCGTGCGTGTGTACCTGTCTATGCACGTATAGAGAACACTTGCCTCATTCTTATTTAACGTGTAGATTAGGTTGCAATAAAATTGACAAATTAATTACAATTCATGGCTGGGGCAGTTGAAGAACATTTTGTCTTACACCGACCCCATATTGTTGAGAAAAGAGATGATGTAAAACACACACACACACACACACACACACACACACACACACACTGAATTTTATATATATATGGATCCTAGTGACTTTTTGAAGGTCTAAGAATAATGAATAATATAAGTTGGGAATATATCATGTTCATAATTATAACGATTAGTGCTGTTGATGGTTGATGAAAGTGTAAGGTCAATTATTTCTCGTTCTGCGTTCTAAGGAAACTTTAAGTTGTTTGTTACACACCTTCCTTACGTTCAACTGGACATGTTGGTGTATGTGTGTGTGTGTGTGTTCCAAAGTAAAACATGTCTTATTCTTTTGTGTAGAACTATTGAAGAAGACCTTGAATATATTAAGATCATGATTGAAAAAAAATGTACACAATTGGACATTTTAGAAAGGTAACTCACGTTGTAAATTCATTGATTCAACAGGCAAAACATGCTTAGTGGGAATGATGTAAATGATTCGTTAATGATTTAAGGGGAGAAAACTGTTGGAATACATCTTCTTAGTATGTACAGTTTTGGATATGCATTGGTTTGGTAGGATGATAGGAATATATCATTTTATAGGATTATTGACAAAAGATATGCTTCTTTCCGTCCGTAATACAAGACACATAATCGTGCGTGTAACACTTTTAACAGCCAATGCACCGATAGTTGTAACCAGCCAGTGAAATAAGAATGGTAGTCAGGCTATTATGTTCTTCATTATATCACTTGTTTGTAAGAAATATTCAACAATTAAGGATGAAAACAGGAAATATCAAAACTGAAGGAAAATGAATTTGAAAATGAAAACTGTAAGTAAAATAGATATGCTCGCTGCTTGCCGCTGTTAATGTAGGCGATTTATTTCATTTTGTTTTAAAGGTGACATGAAGTTTTATGACATGAATGTGTAATATTTATAGTAGTGTTAAGCAGACGTGCAAGTTGATGAAATGGCAAAGTCACGATATTGGCGGTTGATATGTGGCTTGGAATTTTGCTTTATATATATATATATATATATATATATATATATATATATATATATATATATATATATATATATATAGATAGATAGATAGATAGATAGATAGATAAGATTATTTAACAGCAAGACGGGCTGTCCGTATATGTTGATGTGCTTAGAATTATTTGGAATTGGTGATGTCAAATATCGGAATAAAATGTGGCAGTTGATTCCGAGTGTTATGTGTCCAAAATGTAAAAGTTCTTTGACACGCATTCCTAATTCCAGTTTAACTCTTTGTTTCTTAATTTGCTTCTAAATGCAAAGTGTCATGCTACATATGTGGGTGCATGATTTTATGTATATTCTAAAATTACAATCGCTTTGTTCTTATTTCTGTTTTAACTGTCCAAAACCGTTTACACATGTGTTAATACATGGTATTGTCGATATTATTTTATAGTTTTTATGATTGATTACTATGCAGATAATCAGTTGACTGAGTCATCATTTCGTAAGAAAAACCTCCTTATATAATCGGTACATGTCCTAGTTATGAAATCGGAATATCTAATGAAAAACTTTGCTATAAGTCTGCACGTCCTGAGCCGTTTTCTGGCACACTTTTGGAATTTAGATATGTCATAATTACTTGGCAAGGTGTGCGATTCATAAAAATAACCTTCGTTAAACTGCATTATAATGAAAGATAAAAATCGAACTGCAACGATAATTGTGGATAATGACTCATTGTGGTACTTCAGGAAACTGTGTGTATATAAAATTGGACATTCGAGAAAGAGAACTCACGTAGTAAATTCAGTAATTAAGAATATAAACGCGATTTAATGGGAATGACGTAAAGGATTCATTAAATTTGTAAAGAGACAATACAGGTGGAATCGCTGTTCATTTTAGGTACAGTTTTGGTTTGGAAGACTGGATAGGAACATATCATTGTTTAGGCTGATAAGCACAACTTATATTTCTTTCCAAACCACTTTCATAACTGTAAGAAACACTCTTTCACGTAACAAAATTAACAGCGGAGTAAAATGTAAAATGTAAATTAGATGGATATCCTCGTTGTTTACCGCTCTTGAAGTACACAAATAATTCCTAAACATTATTGATCATTCGCCGAGATTATTGACTTGATGGAAGATGTAAAACACACCCACCCCCATATATATATATATATATATCCTAATTCTTGTTTAACTCGGCGTTCCTTTTTATTGTTATAAATCAAAATGGCAATATGATATTGACTTTGACAAAGTTAAGTATTAATTGAAAGTTTCTCAAACTGTAGAAGGTGAAAATGTGGTCACGATCTTCATATATACAGTTGTTTCTTGGTTCCCTTTTGAAATTCTGACATACATCTTGACTTGGCAATTTGTGCATCTCATAAAAATAACATTTACTAATAGCGTAATATCAGTGAAATATAAATACCACGACAAGGGCAGATAATGTCTCATTGTAGTATTGTTGAAAAAAAATTTTGTTCTTCCTTAATAGTGTTTCGGTTGATGTTTCATATCCTTTGAAATTCAGACTGCAGTATGCAGTGCGATCAATGTAAATATCTCACTCATATTTTCATTTCTATATTTTAGGGAGGCGGTTACTCAATCAGAAGATATGGGAAAAAAAAAAAGAAAACAATCGTCCGTAAAGTACACCCGCCGGGCAATATATATATATATATATATATATATATATATATATATATATAGAGAGAGAGAGAGAGAGAGAGAGAGAGAGAGAGAGAGAGAGAGAGAGACGTCATTATGACAGCACACAAATACCAGAATATTATATGATTCGTGTACGTTGTCTGTATCCAAACGTTTCCTAGAGTAGGTATTAATTCTCGTGTAGCCAATATCGGTAGTTTCCTTCATGATTAAAGATAAAGAAAGAATACCAATGGTTTGATCTATGTCGATGTTAAACCAAAGGTATATTGAATGAAAACCCGCCTAGTCTGTGCTTGATACTTGCAAATTATATTTAGATCAATGGCTGAAATGAAACTGTTTCACAAACGATCTGTTTCTTTCTCTGTTGCCTCGATCTTGCAAAGACAAGAATTAAAATGTGATAATACTCTTGTTAGATGTACAACAAGTAGTCAGGTCGCCAGGTGAAAATGACGTATAAAGACACTTACCCCCCACTGGCGAATAAACTGCTATAATATGTGGTCTTAAACGTACAATTACTGTGCTAATGTTAATGAAGATGCACCTAAATTTACTTTTTGGACCATGATCTTTGGACATTAGATGTATTAGATACGTCAGAAATTTTACCATGTATTCAAGATGTGTACAACGAGATCAGGGTGATGACAAGAGAGTTGATGTAAAACTTGTATGTAAACTATTTAATGTCTTTGTAAAGGTCAACGCAAAATGAATATCATTAGTTGGGAATGTGATATGTGCATAGTTATAACGATTCATACTAGCTGACATTCATGAAAGGGTAATGTCACGATAAAAGTGAATCGTGTATCTTTGGGCTTTCTGCTGAAAGGTTGTGTTTGTTTTTCACGTATTACATGGAGATACAGTGTGTCTGAGTATATGTTTGTGTGCGGGTGTTTTAAGGAAGACTTGATTTATTCTTATTTCACTTGTAAGACTTTTGAACAACAAAACCCAAAAATATTAAGATGTTAAGATAAAGAACTCTAGACTGAGATACAAAATTGTACATATTACTAATGTGAACAGGCTTATGCATGTGTAGATAAAAGTTAGTGTAGAAAAGATATTCTCGACATGTAAGCTTTGAAATAGCAAACAATATTGGTCTATTTTGGAATACTTACTAAAATATTGGTACTGTTCATATAGAATCCTACATGTAGAGGATGAATCCGTTGATCTTTAAAGTACAAAACCGGACATTTTAGAAGGAAACTCGCATTCTAAATTCAGATATTGAGCCCGTAAACGATACGTTAAAGTTGTAAAGGGACAATACAGATGGAATAGCTGTTCATGTTATGTACAGTTTAGGACATACTTTGATTTGGAAGAATGCATAGGAACACATCAGTTTATAGGATTAGAAATATATCTCATGCCTCTTTGCTTCCGAAGTACTAACTACAAGACACGCAGTCATTCATGTAACAATATTGACAACTAATGCGCAGAAAGTCGGATCTAGTCAGTGAAATCGAAAGAGTTTTTAAGCTATCATGGCCTTTATTATTACAGTTTTTTTAAAAAGAAATATCTGGATAAATGAGGAACAAAAGATTACATTTCTAAGGTTATTTGCTAGAATTTTCATCGAAAATTCTCTTGCTTTTTTACATCAATGTTTTAATCATTATCCTCTAAAATTTGAAGGGAACTGAGTTTGAAATATGTTTTAAAATAATGAATGTGAGTTTAAGCAGAAATGGAACATGTATTGCTTTACTGCTTAACAGTTCATCACCGATTGAAGCATGTCGATGCAAATTAATAATATAAATTGGTTGATTCTCTACGATATTAGGCTTCTTATGAATATCTGTATCATCTGTTAAATTTATAATATAATTTTTATTTAAGTAATTTGGGTTTATAACAGTTATATTTTTTAATTATATAATTCAGCACCTGACTTGTGTTATAGTAAAAGTACATGTACACTGCGTGTAGAATTCTCAGTCATAATAAGGCCGATTGCCTATTTCAAGTTGACAACTATTTAGTTCTAGTACGCCACGCATAAATTGAATGGATGTCACATAAACATAACGTGACGTTACGAGTACATTTTTTTCTTAAGAGTTGTCATGCACGCCGTAATTGTCAATTGGTTCATTAGTTTGGGTAGGTTATAACATGGGTGTTTGAGGTATTTCCAAATCTAAGGATTTAATTGTTTTAGAACCTTTTCATGAATCAGAATTTGTTGATTTGATTCGTACATAGAGACTATATAATTAGAATACACGAGCAACGAATTATATTCTTCAGTCTATGTCAGTTCTGAAAGAGTCGTTGAGAAGAACCTAGATTTATTTATAATGTTATTCGTTGGATTTAGCAGAGTGGGAGATATTTCATTTAAACAGTTAGTACGTATTGAATTATGTGAGTTTGTTTAAAGACTTGAATATTTAAATAATTTTAGCGGATTATGTGAGACTTTCAGGGACTTCACTGATATTCTACTTTCATGCGATTACCTTGAAGTAAAAATATTTGGATTTAAAACTGATTCTTCCGTGGTTCTAGTACGTCTGCACGCAAACACACCAGATCCCTCAGTCGGAATACATTTGGAGACTTTCCGGATTAGTGTGAAATTGATAGTACGTTTTAGGATTATATTCTAGAAATTCTTACTGTATAAAGTATTTGAATTCTTTAACTTTGTTTGATTTTATGTTTTATTTAAATAAATTTGTATGTTGGAAACTCGAATGCCGGTTGGTTTACCTTGTGTTGTTACTTTCATTTAAGCCCTAGACGTAACAGACTAAATACAAATTCCCACCTTTTTTGTATAAAATATGATGTAAATAAATGCAAACTAACAAACATTGCATTCAGATTACAGAAATATCTATCATTTTTTCCTATGAGAACATATTGTGGTAGAAAAGAACCTCTTTTTATATTTAAAGCTTTAAATATGGCTTCCTTAACAATCTCAATAAACAGTGCCTGCTTGTATGCCATGTTATGCCTTATAATAAATGTTTGTAATGGTACTTCAAGGATATGCTGAATCAACAAGTTTAAATATATAAAGGCCCTACGTGATACTTTATACAGAGGACCACATATTATATTAATTACAGTCTAACCTTTTCTGTTTACTTGTACTGATGATAACTGTCCTTCAGTAAGAATTTGTATTGCTATTCTTTGTCTTGAACATGCTGGTAGAGGTAATCGGTCAACCATGGCAATCATTGTCTATTTAGAATGTTTTGTACTTACAATCTCCGATCCCTCAAACCCTGTGATAGCTCTTGCATGTTAAGAATTAAAATATTTACATATATATTAAAATACATGCATATTAAAGTCTGTAGCACAAGTCAATTTGACAAACGGGCAATGAAGATAAAATTAAATTGGATGATTAACACAGCTGAATGGTCTTAACTCTCAAAACATTCACATAGCTACAAGACAACAATTCTTCATGTGCATCTCTTATATTAGCCCGTTGACCAAATATTGGATCATTCCACTGTTCCACTGAAATAAAATCGTTTGTTAAAATCATACAGCTTCTAGTTTTGCGTTCGTTGTAAGTGAATCGGATAGATAATGAGTTGAAGACTAAATCTTGCGTAATCTAATATAAAATCTTCATATTTGTGCATTTTAAATAGTTTGCAGCTGATGGTAGTTCCAGCATTTGTACCAGACACGTTGTTACAGACGCTTCTTTTATTTTTAATCTTAAACAGCTTGACAACTAGATAAAAAGGAACCCTCACATTCCACAGATACTAACTACGGAATTTGCACTTAATAAGCTTCATGGAGTTGGCATCAATATCTAGGTTTCTTAAACACAATGCATTGGACAGATGACATTTCATGACGATACTTAACATAGTTTTTAGTTGTTTGGTGAGGTAGCATAAGGAACAATGTATGAAAATAGTATTATTACATGTTTTACTTATTACGACTCAGTCATGGTTGTGCCATCAAGATCTTTTGCCCATTTCTAATGTATATGTAGCTGTATCTAATGCACTGTTCTCTAATAGTCACATTCTTTTTCAAGCAAAGTCGAAGAAGTAATTTCCGCTGAGTTGAACTATAGCCGTGGAGTAAAATGAGTATATATTCTACCTAAATCAAGCTCTGAAATAAAATAATGATGTTGACTCAGCGAAATAGTTTCTCCAATGATGCTCACACATTGTGCGTTATTATATTGTCCAATTCAGATACTGTTAAAATTTCTTAAGATCTATATCTTCTATCAGCACTAATGCAATGTATCTATTTCTGTACGTACTTACATAGATACATACATGCATAGATACATACATATATACAAAGATACATACACACATACATACATACATACATACATACATACATACATACATACATACATACATACGTACATACATTTGATACGTACCACTGCTTTATTTCCATCTTTTTGCATCATAAGTTTGTAAAATTTAAAAAATGTCTCTTCCAATAACTCTTTCTTTCAAGGAACAGATATTATGTGACAGATCCTTTGTGTGTACTGCCTATTTTGTCCATCGTCTGTCCGTCATCAGTTGCTTTCTTCCATTATAAAAATGGTGGTTTAATTCAGATTAATTCAGATTAATTTTTTTTACCAGACTTGACATATATGTTTATATTATTTGAAATCGGAAGTGAAAACGCATAGGCGAGGTCAACGCAGAAGAATTGGCATGATCTGCGATCCGATTGGCCTATTTCGTTGGACTGTAATTTTAATCTAATAGTGGTCGAATATGCTACATGGCCTAATTTTACCAGATATTAGCAATTTACCAGATATTAGCAATCACTGTAAATAGTAACACAGTTTTCTGCAAAATGATTGCCATTATTTTCCACACATAAAAGAATATTTGTGATCAGATTCTGACCATGTCACAGGGGAATCTAACTGGGTTTTCGATTAGTGACGAGACACAATACCAGATACATGTTATAGATATTTACAAATAAATACTTATATGGTAATACATTCTGTGCTGATGTAATATATGCTATTCTGACACCGTCGGTAAACAATTATATTTAGAGTTACTATTTAATGTAGACTAAGCGGATGCTTACTAAAAATTAGTGTACATATGCACCAAATACTACTTTTTCAATGACATTTTAAATTATTAATGAAGTGTTTCGAAGTCTTTTCTCACAGGCTTGTTCATATGACAAGCACGGCTTTTAATATTCTGTGAAGATTAAAGATAATTTGTTGTGCTCATTCAGTGGATTGTGAAAGCATGCTGACGTCATGATGCTATGTATCTTTGATATTCACTTATGATAGAAAAATCGATGAAATTGTGATGGGGCCAAACATATGAATACATGAATACGTACAAATATACCGCCTAACAACAGATATGAAGTTTAAATGTTGAAAAGAAACATGCATATATGAAAGATAAGATTGCTTTAGGATGTAACCTCCAACAGCTTATATAATCTGAAATGTTTAAACGACATATGAATACATGACTATACAAGAATACAAAGAATGTATCTTCCAACACCGGATATGAAGTTTAAATGTCATGTAATTATTAATACAAACATGAAATTAAAACGATACACCGTATAATAATGGATATCAAATCAATCTATTTCATGCTATCAGGGCGTAAGCAAGAGAACAGCCCATATATTACTTTCCTTTCTTATTTGCCAAAGGACCCGTCGAGGACCATACTTCCGCACAGACAAGATCTGACCCTTAAACGCTGAGTCGAAACAACACAAATGACTCCACCAACATCATGCATTAATGAGTATGAATATGCAAAACTCCTTGCATTCTTTGAAGACCTAAAGACTTAACATAAGAAGAACAGTATATTTCATATCCTGTTGCCTACATATCACATAATGCATAATACTGCTTACCCATTATAAACTACAAGACACTATCGTCTCTATGACAATTCGTAATTTCGTGCGCACATCAATTTTGTACATGAAAGCTGGTTTCAGTTTACAGAACCAACCTATTATGTTTGATACTATTCTAGAATATATTCCATTTTAGGTACAAAAACTGTTCAGCATATAGACGAAGGGTCTGACATTATCTAATGTTCCATCAAGAGGGCCAGATTGTCTACAAAGGAATGAATCCTATGGTGAAACTATAATCACCTGATCATCTGCTACAATTTATCTATAAGTGAAAATTTTGCATAATGATGGTTGCTAATGAATTTTAAGTTAGTATTTTTTGTATCTTGGAATGCTTTTATATTTAAAAATATTAAGCCATATTGTACATAAAAGTTTCTAAAAGATTTGTTACATATACACGTATCAACTGTTGTGACACAAGGTCTTGATGGGGTTTAAAATATAGATTCTTCCAAGAATGGAATAAGCTAAGTTGAATTTACTGCATCTCGAAAGATACAACTTTTGTGTCATTAAAGAACCTTTCTAGGATTATTAATACGCATTGTGCATAAAAGGGTCGTTTTCACGAAGCTGGAAATAATTTGCTACGTTGCTCGCCTTAAATTTTCATATAAGTAACTATTCACTTTAAATGTGTAGAATTTATTTCACATATGAACACATTCGTTGTAATAAATATATGTCTTTATGTATTTTCAACAAAAGAGAAAGATAATAGAAGAGAAAGTGTTTCATTTAAGCTGTATATAGATATCGAGTTATTAATTATTTTGAAGCAAAAGAACCAGTCTTCTGGTGTGAGAAAAAAATAGAGAACAAAATGTTTTGAGATGCACCCATTAGCTAGTGAATGGATTTTTCTCGTTAATTTCACAAAACATTAATTTATGTGCTATCGTTGACAGAACGTATTTGCTGACAAAACATCACATAAACCCTTAATGTGAAACTCTCTTTTTTGGTGTAGATCAGGTGTTTCCCATGTGTCTCAAAACAGTACCGCGGAACATTCTTTTTCCAGACCTAAAAAGATTTATATGACTCTAAGCAATGAAACTTTGTAGAATATTTGTGTGGCTTGTATGCCAGTCTAATCCAGAAATTATGTTTACATTTTAATTTATTAACATTAGGTTCTATGGGACATTAATTAGTAGCCCTATCCTTATATGGTAAGCCATTGTTTTAAATAAACATATGCTACTAAAATACTTATATATCTACTAGAAGTTTGATACATATCATTAAAGGTCGTCATTAAATAATGTTTTATGTGTCTCTGGTTTTAAGGTAGCTTTATTAGAAAGGATGATTTGTAAATGTAGTTCATTTGAGAAGACGGCCTTTATGTAAAATTGATTGCCATGTGTTCAAAGTGTTAGGTGTAGGCTCGTATAAAAATAACAAGAGAAAAGAGTGAAGTCAACAAGCTTTGTATATTTTAACAAAATAATTTATTTCCCTAGAAAACAATGTAAAATTTGGAAATAGGACTTACGGTTTGCGAATATAATCCAAAATTTAATCCTAAGATTGAAAAATACAAGTCCTATCACTAAATAGTTCTAATATAATCCAGGTTTGAATCTCGACGACGTTCCAATATGGAAGGCGATGACGTCAGATGTGGTCGTTGTACAAATGGCAACAATTCCTCAATTGAATCACAGTTTATGTTTCCGTATAACTCTAGAATAAATTTCCACTGAATTTCTTTCTCCCAGAATTTTTATAAGAAAGTTACACTCGTTTGGTTTTCTAGAGAATAAATTATTAAATTCCAAAAACAAATGAACTTCAAAAACAATCTGGTTTCAACAATTGAAATCTTTCGAACCCTCAAGGTTCAAAAATGCAACTAAATGAAAGCTCTCAGAAAGGGTATTAAATCCAACTAAAATATCATCCCGTTCTCGCGTGATAGGTCACGTGGTCTCTTAACACTTGAACAACGCAATAGAAAATATGAAATTTGTCAGGTAGCAAGAACAGCCCTATCCAGATTCTCACTCTGAAACAAATTTAAAAATAAAACATCGTTTACTCAGGCTACACCTAGACCGAACTGACCTTGGCAATAGCCAATCGTTTTCGCGTAGTGTTTACACTACCGCGCACCAAGGTGAACTAAAAATAATGCTAATGTAACACCTTTTACGTTTTAGATAAACAACATTACCTAAAGAAAATATCGAATCCCGTGAAAACAATCATTACAATAAAATGTAATGAAACAAAAATAAAATAAAAAAGAATTTTTCAACTAACACACAAGCAATTTAATTACATATACGTAACAAAAGAAAATGTAGAATAAAACCAGTAGAGTTTAGAACTGAGAACGTATAACTTACATATAGCAATTGAGTAAGTCTCTTTGACCATTTCACCGAAATATTTTAGAATGTAAATACAGTCAGGCCTATTTTTAAGGACCATGTATTAATAAAGAACTCGTTTTAGACAGCCAATTTTTAAAATCCCAATACCAGATTATAATATCAGTAACCTTTATTAAGCAGTCAAATATCTCAGTAGCCCATATTTTAATATCCTCAATTAACCGAACGTTCTTGGATACGTATACATGCCAACAACGATATGGTCGCCCACATTCATAAAAATAGATGAGTTCGTAGAGGAATATTAAGAGGATTTCTCGTGAAAAATTAAACTTTCAAGTTTTAAAATGTAGAAGTTATTTGTGCAACAAATATTATTCCTTAGCTTATGACAATTCAACATATCATTGCACGATACTGTATACAAAGGTTTGTTTCAGGTGTATAATACAACATATGTAAATGAACGAATCAAAATGCGAAGTGTCAGCTTAACGCGGTCTTCTTATAGATGGTTGTTTTATACATTTTCAGTCCTGGAAATTGTATACTTGTGTAGAGCTATGTATAATATGTGCCGAGATTGAAAATGACCTAATAATTTGCTTATTATTGATATATATGAGTACCGCCTTGAGTCATGAAAGTTGCTTCAGTAAATAATAATATGCATGAATATAAATAAAATGATCAGTTACATCAATAGTCAGGAACTACTTTTATGGATTTTTGGCGACATATGTATATGTCAGTTTATTAATATTGTGTCACAACTGAATGTAATTTGTTCTATATCAAACAAAGTTCACTGTTAGTATATGTTTGTATATAATGGAAGCAATGTTTATAATAAAACACAGTTTTCTTGAAGAGATCCTACTCTAATAAACCCATCAACAACAATTATTGTAATAAAACATATTACATATCAATTTAGTTTTGTGGAATATTTAAATTCTGGACAAGTTTTTTTTTAATTTTTATGTTTCGAGTTTAGAATAGGCTTGATTTGAAAAACTCTTGGAAATTTAAAGAAGCGGAGGTTTATATGTAAGGCTGACTATAATGTGTAAATAAATCAAATATTAAAGCAAGTATAGTTTTAGCGTTGCAAAAATGTGATAGTTGTTGTAAACATATGGAATGATAAGTAAAAGAGAATTTTTTGTACGACGAGTGCGTGCTTCGCAGGATTGATAGAAACTTGCTGAGTTTACTGCTGACCTTTTGGTTAATTGCTTAAACCTCTTCCGTAATCACACTCACAAATGTTATATATAAGTCCACTTTTCAATTAAAAAATTCTTGTTAGGCATATGTAAAATGTGTTATATTTTATCCACATTAGCAGCTGGATATTATACGTTTAGGACACAATTTCAAGCCATCCGTAAAAAGAAGTACCCAACAGCATCACGAACATGTTTTTCTTTGAAGATTGACGGCTTTATAAATATTCTTTATTCAGAAAAATAAGTATTATCTGGTCGTTTGGTCAAAGAAATCTATGAAATATATTATTTCTTAATTTAGGAAAATTAGTGATCATTACACTAATGTCTATTTTATTTTGATATTCGGTAGTGTAAGATTCTTAAGAAGCATAATAGCTAAACAAGGGTATGATTCCATGTCTGTTTATCAAATTATTCAGATTTATTTTGTATGAAGATGTTATTGCACTGTATATTCTTTGTAATATGGCTCATTATTTGAAGCGATTTATGATGCATATTTTGTGTGTGTGTGTGTGACGTGAGCCTAAGTCACACCCTGGTTAAGCTGTTTGTGGTGGTTTCAAATGAGTTTTCAGAAATGAGGTAAATTTGATAAACTTTGTGAAACGAATGTATTCAGTGACGCTATTCAGAGCTCTAGAAGCTTTACTTTAACCTTATTCTATTCATATCCAAGCGAAAAAAAAATCACCATTGTATATCGGTTTCGCTATAAACCCTTCAGTAAGGTGAGTGGTGTAGCAAATGAAGCCTCTGTTCTAACATTGAGAATACCTATATAAAATATTTACACTATTTATCACAGTCTTGATCATTCTATTTTAATATCACCATTTGAGTCATTACTTTTGAAACAAAGAGGTAGCTGTAAACGTTTAATTAAGAGAAATTAATACGTTTGTACTAAAAAGGAGTTGTTTTTGGTTTGCCTTGGTTTGGTTTTGGTGTTCTAAAGCCCAGTAACACACGAAGATTATTTACAGCCGAGACTTGCTCAGAAACACACAGCAGTAGCTGACCTGGGTTTATCCAATAGTCGAATTTGAGTCTGAATCATTCGGATCGCGAGTGTGGCATGCTAACTGCTGAGCGATCCCTGTCGCATACATGAAGAGTATATAAATTAAATACAGTTAAGTTTAGAGATAGTTCTATTAAAATATTGTTCGATGTCGATAAATGATGCTAGAAAAAACCGTTATAAAGGACAATTTTTATACAGCACATGCAGTTGTCATAACTTTGTCAATCATAGATGTGCATTGAGGGTGGATTTGAAGATAGTTTTGACTGAGGAAAAGCATATATAGTAAGGCTTATTAAAGCATTGATATAAAAGAATGTAGAATAAAGCTAGCAAAGTAATATTGAGATATGAATATGTGTTGATTGCATAATTTCGTCTCATCATTAGGCGCATGAAAATCAAGAAACAATAACTATAAGCACAGATTTCCCATTGAAGAGTTATTCCATTATTGATATCGCATAATCAAGAAAAACTAATTATTTGTTGACTTACGAAAGTAAATCTATTGTGCTATGTTCCTATTTAGTACAACCAAATTGATAGAGAATTATAGGTACGGGTTTACCGTTCCGTGGAGAATCGGTAAAAAATGAATCAATCATCAAAGCAAGGATTGGAATATATCTCTGTTTACTAAAATCTTGAAATGTAGATATAATTGTTTTGATACGAGATGTTCGTTACACGGTATATTCTATGTGAGTCAACATTTGAAGTGACTTTATGTTTTATATTTTGTGTTTGTGATGTAAGCATAACAGTCAATCATATCCAGGCTATGTTCATGCCTTGCTTAAATGTTTAGAGAAAAAAGAGACATGTGATAAAGTTGTACATGAAAGGAATGAATTCAATAAAAGCATTCTCTGCTTTAGAAACCGATCGTTTTCCTTTTTGACCCTTCTTTAGCCTTTTCCTTTTTATGTACTCAGTCAAAAGAATTAACCTGAATCTTTATGTAACCAAACTTTGAATGATTAAGCGAGTTAATTTATTGTTCAAACATTGAACACATTATAATAAATCAATCAAGAACTATTTTGCTGTTGTTTCATTACCATCACTATTGAATCCAAGATGTTTCAAAAATAGGGTATGTTGAGACTGCATTTCTCACTCTCTTCGTCACTTTCATACATTTTTGAGTCCATGTATATTCAGGAAAAACAGTTATGGAAATCATAGCATCAGTTAGTTTTACTGTGCTTTATTTTCTAATGCATCGTATCGATAAAATTGGAAGATATTAAGTGATGGTCAATGTCTTTGTAGGCTTTTAATAGATTTAGAAACATCTCAAAAGTTGTGGTTGAGAAATTCCAATGGTGCTACACGGAAAATTGATAATTTATCCACATACACACTCAGTAGAATAATGACTATTGCTTGTCTTTACAGTCGACGTAATGATGACATTGTGCCAATAAAAGAGAAAGTAACGTTTTATTTACTGGTGCCCGTAGCATATAAAGGAACCTTTTAAGTTATGTGCTTACTATTTTAAATGGATTTATTTATGTTTTTGTCCATGCTGATCATGGAAAACATGTGCTGGTCAATTAGCAAATGGTCTCGACTATTTCGATATCATGCAGTTGCACGTGTCATATCCATCATGACTGACTCATAACAAGAAAGTTTAAGGCAAGAACAGAAATAATGGTGGCATAAAGAATAAAACTTATACAAATAATGACAATATTAAACTCGTGATAGAAATAAAGATATGTATATCTAAGATCATATGATTTCTAAATCACTAATTCTCTATTATTATATGCTCATTTTTGTCACCGTTAAGTTTACATTGTCAGAATCGTCCAATATTTTATGATATTGCACTCATGCGCACTTCATATTGCACTCACGTACACGACACGTGTGCCCAATAGCGTATTAGGAACTACTTTGTAAACAAGTCATTTACACTCATGAAGTAGACCCTTTACGTTTTGGTTGTTTAAATTTGTTTCTGAATGAACTAAACCAGATGTTTCGTGGACTGCCACATACCAGCTGCTTTGCCACATTCCGCATTAACTTTTTTGATACAATGTTTCGGATTTAGGCTAGCCATAGACGCCAGATAGGGTCCCTACAAATAACATGCAAGTGACAAGGCATAAACTGTCTTCTTTAGCTGGTAATAAAAATGGCAAAAAATATACTTACAGTTTTACATCCTGAATTTCCTCAAGATGTACTTTCTTAGTTCTGCAAATCCGAATTACATGAGCCATGTCATAAGTTCTCAATCTTGATTACACATTTCCAAATTATACTGTAATTTCAACTATATTCCAAATGCAATTACATCCTCCTTACTACACTCAAAATAAAATGAACATTATATTGCATAGCGTCTTTTTGATAACTGCAATTGAAAAACTTCATATTTTCCCCACATTATGATTTCAAACATTCAATGATAGAACAAAAACACACTTGCAGATGTAAACACGCTGTTCACTCGCTGCTGCAATCCGATGTACTTCATGTAGAATTGGCACAGATAAATCCAGTTGATAATCACGAAATTTCATAGAATTGATAAAAATGCCAAAATCTATTCATTCCACATCAAATGGAACAGTTGTTGCAATGCGCATTCATTCACAATATGACTCCAAATTTCGATTTTAAGTAGACCAAAACGCCATTTTCTTTCGGAAGTTATGTCTAGCGCGTGACTAAGTTCAAATTTATCTGGGTGGAGTTATGTGCACATTAATAATGTTGTGTAATAATGAATCTGCGCTTGTGTATTCAGTTTGGAATACGGCATACATTCAGTTACTTCGCATTTATAGTGTATTTTTGTTTATATAATTAAGCCTTAGGTAGAAAAAGAAAATGAATATATAATAAAAAGGTTACTGCATTTGTATGGGAAAATATGAACTCGTTTTTTCGGATGGATATACTGCATACCCAAGGTCGTGCAGTATTTCCATCCGAAAATCTCGTTCATAATTTCCCATTCAAATGCAGTAACCTATAAATTTACTTCCTCAGTTCTACTTTCTGCTGTTTAACGAGATGAAGTGTTATATGATACCTTTGTTTTGGGAGGGGGTGGCTTACAAATTTTCGAAAGTTGAATAACAGGTCGGCTACGTTCATCGCAGTGCAATGTTTCATTTATAATTTTTAAACTAGATTTATTTAACTTACGTCCTTCTTCATTTATCTTAAAATTATGTTTAATATCTTATTTGCATAGTTGATCAAATTATTTTTGCATAACCGTTGTTGTAGTACCTGGTGTGCAATAAGGAATATGATTTTGAGGAGGACAATCAGGTTAAGGGGGTTATAAAGGAGGTTCTTCAAACAAGTAACTAAAATTACGAGTCGACATTTTAATTTTTTTGAAATCACCTAAAATGAACTTGAACGAGAATTAAGTTTTGTATAATCTTTTCTGGTCTGATGCATTAGAAGTGAAATATTTAATATTGAATAATTGATAAATAAAATCCCAGTTATAAAGCAACCAAAGTGTCAAACATCACTGCCTCTAGACATCTTTAGCTCTTTGACACTACTGGTGTTTGGAGCTGCATTATCCATTTTCAATCTGTGTTAGGAATTTGCAATATTTACAACACTTAAAGTGAAAATAAATGCTACTGGATTTTGTCAACATAAATTCAGTGTTGTGTTCTTCATACATTCATAAATTATTTAATGTTTTGAAAAAAATCTTTCTTATTAGTTTTCAAATCTATCATCACACAATTGGAATGCTGTCAATACAATGTGCTTATGACATAGTAAAATGTTTGGTTTAGCCTATTATTGATATGAGAATCAGGCATTTAATATTTGACTGTTTTCTTCAAGAAAGAAGCCACTTTCATCCAATGCCGATTTCAGAAATAGAGGTTCACTCATTTGTTAGCAGAATATTCTCCTAAAACCCGACAGGTCGCTGTTAAAACGATTTAAAGACGCAAGCACTGTTTCTTGGAATAGAAATAGGAAATAAAGAGCATTGTTGCCATCATCTTTGTGTCATGCTCAGTGTTTGGCTCTTTTCTGTACTATAAATGAAATCAGCACTATATGACATCGAAAATGAAAATGCTAACTTTAGCAAAAAATCACAAGAATTCTGTATCACGCTTTTTTCTTTAAAAAATTAGATCTTGAATAATTTACAAATCAAGTGTTATTTGTATCAGTCAGATAGTCAATGAAACGCTGCCTATACCAGAAACATTCCTTTCTGAAATAAATTCTTTCTGAAACCTGTATCATACCATCACTAGCTGATCGACAGTCTATTTGATTAACTAATTAAGTGTTAACTATGTTATTTCATGATGCTGATGGTAATGAGAATTGACACTGATATGATAAATATAATTGTGAAGAAGAATGTCGCTCCAAAATTGGTTGCATTGTAGTAATGTTTAAAAATAATAGCTTGCATCACTATCAGATTTTACACTCGATAAAGGGGTTGTATTTTCTGGTGACTCGGGTATAAAACTATAAGACGGTATACCAGTGTTCAAGAAGTGGTGGGCATAGGGTGTTACAAACGTTTGCTTCTTCCCCTGCAGTGTTACAATCTTTGAGCTTGCTTTTCTTATTGTCTGGAAGTCACCCATTGAATGTTGATGTTTATCTCTAGGATTCCCGGTATCTTCTACTATTAAGGAACCCACTACACCAACATCGAGTGCACCTAATGCAAGCTATGGGAACGTGGTATGCAATCACCACTGTGTACAGCTACATTCACTGATCAGCACTGATTAGCAGTGCTTCTGCAGAAAATATGCAAACATGAATTTGTTTTAGCAACTTTTAGAAAAATGAAATTATTATGTCCATTACATTTGTTGAAAAACTTTTAAAATTTTTAAAAATATTCTAGCTCGAACGAAAATCCCAGCCCCTCACCCCTTTCTTGCCATCACCACGAAAAATTGCTTGGTCTATCTCTTAATCCTAGATATACCGTGCTCTACAGAAGTTCAATGGCGCAAAAACGAATCACGTTTAAACATACCATGCAATATATTTCCATTGTCGGTGACTTACCCTCAGTTCTCTTTCTCTTTATCTTACTTTCTCCATAACGCATATTATGTAGGTAACACTGTTGACATCATTCCAATGTGCACAGCAGAAACAATACATTCTAATTAATTTTAACTGATAATAACACCTAGATTACAGTATTGTAATTACACATAAATAAAAAATAATATTTAATCAACCGACACTTATACAATGAATTTATTTTCTTTTAGTTTTTAAAATGGCGTCAGAAAATTACAAAAGTCCGAGACATTTCAAAATAATTTCTTTACCCCAACAAATGTACATTGAGAGAACATGGACAGTCCAAGGGAAGGAATGTTAGAGTTCACAGAGATCAATACTGTTTATAAACCAGTGTTTATGTTATTGCTATTGTTTGCGTGCGCTTAGTATTTTGGTGTTACATATTTGGTACAGCCATATCCAATTTCCATATACATATTGTTTTGTTGTACGTATGGTAAGTGAGTAGTATGTGAATTGCTTGCAATGCACGTGCCTAATATGCACCCGCCGATTTCTATTAACAAGTTCCCTGTTCCATTGTTCACTCCTCCAACGACTCGCCAGGAGTCAAATTCAACATTTCCGGGTGCAATAAGTTACTCAATACTTTGTAAATGGTATCGAAGAAAATAACTCTTATACATCAGAATACCATACGGCACTGGTATGTTTTAAGGAATTACATTGTGATAGTTTTCAGTTGTCCGTGTGTGATAGATTGGTTTGCTTTTAATTATTTATATATTTTACATGTATATGGTGTAAGTCTTCTGGTGATTCCTTTTCTTCATCATCACATCTGATCAAATCCCAAGAACCCACGGAGGCGTAAATTGATTATTTTGGTACTACAACAGCGCCCATCGTTGATTAAATTGAGAAGACCAGCGGCCACGGACATAGAAGGATGGAGCTTTTCAAGAGACCTAGGCCTAAGCAAAGTGGCAAAGTTTTCTGAAGTGTTATATTTTTTTCTAGCTCAATTAACTGGTGGCAGTTCGTTTCCTGTCAGGAGAAAACCTTTGTGTTTTCTGTTCAACGCATGGACCCAGTGACAGATTCATGGGAAAAACAGCGACGGTTTGGCGGGAAAATAGATGGAAAATGGGGCTACTTCGGCGCAAGGATTTGAGTGTTATTAAGTGTGTTACTATGTGATTTTATTATGAAGAATTTTAATGACTTTTGTACTATGTCATCAGAATTATTAATATAACTATTTTATTCTGGTAATTCTTATGTATTGTTTGAGGCATTAACCTTTATTACAAGTGAAATATTATCGCTTTGATAAATATGGCATAGTTATATGTCCATTAGTGCATTTTGACCATTATACAACATTTTGTGTAGAAGATGTTGCCATGTGATCGCTGTTTACAGTAGACCAATATTATTATTTATCTTTTAAATGTTTATTGATTGGGGTATAATTAGTAGTTGATTATCCAATTGTCTCATATACCTATGAATCTGACACTTTCTTCTATTTATATCCTATTCTCATTCCTTAACCTAAACTAACATCACAGTGAGAGTGAGAATGAAATAGACATGACTATATAAACATAGTAGCGGTACCTGTGTTCCAGAGTTATTGCTAGATCTGTTATTTGTGCATAGGTGTTTTGTGTTGCGTGTTTCACAGGTATGGAATGTGGCTGACAGGTAATACAGTGATACAGTTACAATGATACAGTTGATACGTGTATGATTTTATTGATACATTAGACACATTTGTATTTCAAGCCACCAGAAACCGACAGCTATATTGCCTTAATATTTAAATATATTAAATTGTATAGGAAAAAAATCGGTCAGACTGTGTGCACTGGAGATTAGTCTGTGCTAGCACATATACTATATTTCAGTTGCGATCATTCCAGCCAATTCTATCCTTTATATTGTATTTTTGTTTGTGTGTTAGATAATGTTATATATAAATTATAAAGGGTTGTCGTGTATTTGCGCTTGAATACTGCTAGCTAGTTTTCGCGATGTCGCAAAGTCTTATTTATGAAGAAGAGATGGTGAAAAGGATCACAGCCTCAAGTAAATGTAAGGTATATAGTGTTGACCCCAAAGTAGAGGAGCGTCATATTAGGCCGTTGTTTTCCCGAATGCAAAGCCTGTTAAGACGTCTACTCCCAAGGACAAAGGCATGGCCAAGTTATATTATCCCACAATTAGTGCAAAGCATGAGGCTGCGTGTCTCGAATCCGATGATTAGCCTGGCCCAGTCCGGTACAAACTTGCTCTTCCCATTATCACCAAATTACCTTTCTTTTCTGGTGATAAACCTTGTCCCAAGACTGAAGCAAAGTGGTTACCTTCAGATGATGAAAGTGCCCTTGTCGAAATTATTAGATGGTACATTAGAGGTCCCGCTAGGCGGGTTATGTCTGTAGGTGACATCTACACTATTGAGCACATACTTAATAATTATAGGTTACTGTATTTGTATGGGAAAATATGAACGAGTAATTCGGATGGAAAATACTGCATGACCTTGGGAGTACAGTATATCCATCCGAAAAAATCGAGTTCATATTTTCCCATACAAATGCAGTAACCTTTTTATTATATGCTCATTTTCGTATTCTACCTAAGGCTTAATTATATAAACAAAAATACACTACAAGAAACAAAGTAACTAAATGTATGCCGCATTCCTAACTAAATACACAAGCGCAGATTGATCATTACACAACAACAGTATTATTAATGCGCACATAACTCCGCCCAGATAAATTTGAACTTAGTCGCGCGCTAGACATAACGTTCGAAAGAACATGGCGTTTCCACCATATCTGAGAATGCATATAATTATAATTCCTTGCATAACAGACTGGAATAATTGCCATTAGATACACTAGGTCTCAAACTATCTACTGCAGATGGTTCCCTGCTACAATAAACCGGTTATATTGAGTGTACTATTACACTTCCAGCCTTTTCAACATTTTCTGTGGATGTTCCAGTGTTGGTCATCCAGGATAATGCATTTAATTCAGAGTGCCTGTTATTATAAGCGCCAATGTAATTCGCCTTTTAAAGGAATCTATCAAAGATGACATCTCTATCTCTGGGTAATGGCGAACCGCCATACATAACATTACCTTAGTCATTTGTTGCTAAGAAATGTAGCAAATAGACTATTAATGTAGCCCCTTATAAAAAGAAAATGAGTATATAACAAAAAGGTTACTGCATTTGTATGGGAAAACATGAACTCGTTTTCTCGGATGAATACTGCACTCCCAAATGTCGTGCAGTATTAATCCGAAAAAAAGACCCTCGTTCATGATTTCCCGTACAAATCCAGTAACCTATAAAGATATATTTTCTTTTTGTAACCAAAACTACAGATATATGTTTTAGAAACCTAGGCACAGGAATAATGAACACGTGAATTGGACTAATAACAACGCAGAGTCCATCAATAACATTGTAAAACCATCTGTTGATTGGAAACCAAAACACGCACAAGACCTAAAACATGAACTTTTCGGCCAGATACAGCTCTATTTCATGGATTACAGAAGCGCTCTTCATGACAGCGGGAATTATCAATTAATAAAAAGAACACATTTACCACATATGCGACTGCGTCTGGTCTGGAGGTGCAAATCCGAAAAAGAAAAGACAGAAATTTTCGCAAGTTTTCTTGAAGGGCATTAAACGTTCACAGAAATCACGGTACATAAAATCACAAGATGGAAAATACATCATAATTAATAAGACTAAAAAGGGTCTGCGATGATGGCCTGTCAATGAGAGCACCAATAAACGCTAAACACTTCGAAACAAATGTATAATTAAATTGTTTATGAGATATGCCAATAATTTTATTTACAATTAATTTGTCACTTCATCGCTTCCTCCTGGTGTTGAGTTATTTCCTTGGCAATTATTTTACTGATTCAGGTTTTATTAGAGACTCGTGTATCATTTAGATCCCGTCATATATATTGTTTTGATGATGTATATCATTTATGACGTTACGTAATGACGTAATTGTTATTTTAAAATATAAAGATGTCATCCGTTTCTTTCAAAACATTTTGTGCATGAAGAAGCATGTATTAAATGCGAGACTAATTGCACAGAATTATCGGCGTCTGTGTTTTTTTTTTTATCCCAATCCCAAAACTTGGCAACTCTAGCAGCAGAAAGGGTGAACAGACCATTTTGCTGGAGACCTTATTTGCGGAAACTAAAGGTTCCTACGAAAATTAAAATACAGGGTCAATAACGTTAAACCGAAGCCTCTAACCAAACGCATTTCCATACGGCGGGAAACAGACCGCGTTAACGAAATCGTGTGGGTTAGTTCGTTTTCGTTACTCCATCGTTGACGTATTCTTTTCAAATTTTTATGCAACTCGTTTACTTACCAGGTCACGTACGCGTGGTCGTTCACCCTTTCTGCTGCTATAATTAAACCATCGTTATATCAATAATGATTGGTGAAGCTCATTCAGCTAGATTAGCTCGAGAGCGACTAGAAGCAATCAGGAGATATCTTCCGCTTCGTAATGGTGTTAAGCAACAACTACAAGCGCGTCAGGAGTCTCAGGTGGAATTTGCAGAAGGTACAAAACAGTTATTTAAACCAATTACTGAACCAACAAAGAAAATTTTTGCTGCAACTGAGGCAACAGGAAAAGCTCTTAAAACATTGCCTGCTGATATTGCTGGGCGTCTTTGAGCAACTCGACCATCACCCCAGCAACCTCCTCAAACACTACCTGAAGTTCAACTACAACCTGAACCACCAAGAACCAAAACCAAAATAACAGATAAATTCACACCTGAGGGTATTGCCGCTATCAAAGATCAAACTCAAATAATTAAGATTGCCGCGTATGGATATTATGAAAGAGAAAAATATATGAAATCTGAGCATATTAATACTCTGAAATCTGGCGATTGGGTCAGGGATATATATCGTATCGCTACTGATACTTCACAGGTCAGATCTGAAAAAGATGTTAATCATTTTGAACGTTTTAACCAGGCAGTGAAAGAGTATACTGAACAAGTAAAACAAACAAGAAAACAAAAAGAAGAAGAAATGAAACAGCAACTTGAAAAAGTAAAAACAAAAGGAAAATTTCAAAAACAAGGAAGAGAAAGACAGTGGAAACAACAGGTGAGAAAGAAGAAATGCAGGATACAAGTTCTGACCCCTGTGCTACTGGAAGTGGTATTGGTACAGGTACCAGGGGAAGTGGTCTTGTTACTTGTCCAAATAATGTTCTTGCCGACGTGGACAGATTAGAAATTCTGATCGGCGGAAAACGAGCCGGTAATATTTCTCCAGAAATCATTAACGAAGCAGCTGCTATTTGTTAACGATTATTTACAGGCGGTATTATGGATATTAATGTGTACCGGTCCCTCATTAATGAAATCGCCGATGATTATTTCAGTGATTAAGCAGTTAGACTTAATTACTATAATAAGATGATTATACATAATGCTCAACGTGGACCAACCATGGTAAAGGTGATAAATTCGAGATTACCTACATATAAAGCAATCTACGGTGATGGACTCGGTGATGTTGTTCATGGTCTATTTAGAAGGATAGCCCCAAAAGCAATACCGATTGCAAAGCAACTGGGAGTGAAAGCTATTGACGTTGTTCGTGAAAAAGGTATTGGTGCTGTTGGTGATTTTGCCAGGAAAGCATTTTCGGCAATCAAGGATAGATTAGCACGATTAATACGACGAAAACCTCAGCCAGTAAAATTACCCAGCACTGAAGTGATGCCTGCAAACTTTAGTAAAATAATAAATCAAGCCGCAATCAAAAACTAGCAGAGTTCGCTGGTGTACCCAAGTCAGAAAAAGAAAAAAATATAACCGCACGTTTGATAGCTGGAAGTGGTTTTCGTGTTAGACGAACGCGATAATTATAAAGATGTTTAAACGTATATCTGATCCCGCATTTGACATGGATGCGCCAGTTCTCAAAGATGAATCTGTGCGCAATTATCAGTATTATTCTTATGATGCACGACAGCCAAATCAGCGTGGGCGAATTGAGCTGCAAGTTCAAGACACAAGCAGATATTTCTTACCCGCTGATCATTTATTGAAGTAGAAGGTGAAATTTTAAAAACAGATAATACTGAATATGGAGCTGATGTTAGTGTTGGTTTTGTTAATAATGGCATCATGGTGTTGTTCGACAGTGCTACATATATCATCGACGGAAGGCCCATTGAATCGATTCAAAAAGACGTTGACGTTGCCACAACGATATTGGGTCTAGCAAGATACAGCGACGATTAATCAAGATCAGCTGGTCCATCAATGACGTTTACCAAGGACACTTCTGACCACTCTAACACACAGACCATATAATATAAGACGACCAAGAAACTTCGCCGACAACGCTGACGCTGATGTGTGGCCTGTGGTTCATGGTGCTGATCCAGAATTCAACCTAGGATTTGCAGCACGTCGATCAATGCTAAAAGATGGAAGTAGAAGATTTTCATGTGCGATTCCACTGTCACACATCTTCCGATTTTGCAGAAATGTCAGAAAGGCTATTTCGGAGTCAAGCACACGGTCGTACTTGTAAGAAAGGCTAAAGATGATGATGCAGTATGGCGTTGTTGCTGCTGTTGTTGATGTCAGTAAAGTAATACTAACAAAACTTTCATTGTGGATGCCAGTAATGACTTCAACAGTACGTGAAGAAGAACGTTTACTCGCTTTTATGAGTCAAGGTGGTAAATCGATGTTATCATGGTTGACGATGACCACAGATAGTGTTCAAAGTACAATTAATGGTTTATTCACATGGCAGATAGCATCACAGCAAGGTGTCTTTGCACCGCGACATATATTTGTTGCGCTCCAAGATGCTGCACGAGTAAATTCACAAACACTTAGTATAATGATATTTGACAAACTCGGTGTTTCTGAGGTTTCACTGAGAATAAATGGACATCTGAGGATATATTATTAAATTTTGATCAAAATCATGTAGCGCGTGCATATCATCGTTTAATGTCGTTTATGGAACGCGATCAAAATGTTGATTCTGGTTTACAAATATCACAGCTAGATTTTACAATGTTGTATCCAATATATTAATTTTCGCTGGAACACTTGGATTTATCTGGGCAATCTGTCGTTCATAAACACTTTCGAGCTCGTTTGACAAGAGGAGCTATTGCTAATTATAGAGCAATCGCGGTTATACTCAGCGATAAAACAATGTTACTCGAAGGTGTTGGTGGCCGCATGAGAGTCATTGATGCACCAGTAGAAAACATGTAATTAGATTCCTGATTTAAAATTAGAATGATATTATAAATGTCATATTATCATTTTAGTGTAAGTCTGACTCATGGTCAGATTAAAAAACTACAATCAATATCAAAGAAAAACTATGGAGTAAAAATATCACTAAAGCAAGAACAAATCACAGGTGGTCCGAATAAACTATCATTGTCAGAACGCCAGCATAAACACTTCAATGAAGCCAAACAATCAAAGAAAGGTATACGACTTAATCTTTCTGCAGGTGCCATTAAAGGCATCGCTAAGACGGTTGGTCAGCTGCGTTAGATGCAGTTGGAGCTGCTGCTGGAATGGCACTAAAGAAAGCAACAGGAAAAGGAATAAAAAAAGGACGATCCCCGAACAAATCGTTCGGAGGAAAGGGTCTAAGACTGCCAGGAACCCGGTACGGAAAGGGTCTAAGACTGCCAGGGATACTTCGTTGATTCTCCCTATGTCCAATTTTGATTTACTCGATGCTGCTAAGCAACTAAACATCAAAAATTTCAGAGGTGTTTTTATGCGTGATCATTTACCGCCAGATCCAGCCAAGACTGAAAATGGTATTATTAATCTCGATAAAAGCTCTGGTCCAGGTACTCACTGGGTTGCATACGCGAGTGATCCACGTGGAATTATTTATATCGATTCGTACGGACTGGCAACACCAAAGGAATTTATCGAATACGTTAATGATCTCAATTCTCCAATCTGGTATTCAACGTTACCAACACAAAAAATAACCAACCCAACGGTGTGTGGCCGTGAAGCACTTGCTGTACTCGACGCTGTATCAAAATCGTCCTTGGTACCTCATAAAGCTGTACATGAATACGCGAGTTCTGTTTCAAATAGTGGCTAATCGTATAATGGTAGATATTTAAGGACGATCAATTAAAACTAAAACCCAACAAGCACCAGATGAAGATTTACTCAAGCGAGTAACAAAACAGATAAATGATGAATTATCTGACCTGCTCAATCTTACGAGCGCTGAACCAAACGAACTTGTTGTATTTCAAAACCCTGAAGGAAAATTAATGACGAGTAATATTTCAATCAACGATGTTATTATCCGTAATCGATTATAGCGAGAGAGGTCTTAATGCTGTATACGATAAGGATGGAAAACTTGTTCCTAGTGCTGTTACTCCATCGTCGATTAGTGATCGGTTGTTAAAATCCGGTGATAACATGAACGGTGTCATTAACATGAACAACAATAGAATTATCAGCGTAGGTGAACCTGTCGCGGATCTTGATGTTGTAACAAAAATATACGTCGATGATAAGGAAATTCCGGTGACAACTTCGTTGACGACAATTAACTATGGAATGACCACACTCAAAACTGATTTTTCCAATCACGTACAATTGTTTCTGAATTTTCGCAGAAACATAAACAGAACCATTAATTAATTTTTTGGAAGTCCAGCAGTCGTTGACATTAAACTCGCAGACGTAAGCGCGAGACTCAACGATATTATCAGTGGAATTCCTGATATCGTCAGTAAAACTAATCTGATTAAAATTCCGCATAAACAAATTAACATTATCGTGTATACAGCATCATCAGGATCATCAACATGGACACCGCAAAATAACACTATCAAACATACCGCTGAAGTCACTGGTGTGTATAAACTGTCTGTATCTAGCAGTGCAAAATTTAGGGTATTTACCACATATCTATGGCGTCATTCAACCGATAATTTTTCTGGAACTGTCTCTATTGTGTTAAATAAAGATACCAAAGAAACATTTTTACTGGAACCATCTGATGAAAAATTTAACTCAGCGTCTTACTGGTGGTGTTTGGAATTTGTCGCCGAAACACCTCAATTAATCACCTAATAAAAATATAATGATCGACATTCAAAAATACAGATACGATCAAGTATGTATGTGGCAGACTAAACTAAAAAATATCGTTGACGATTATACAATAAAAGTAAACAAAATATCTCGCAGACGCGTGGTTGTCATTGACATAGTCGTGTATTCCGTTTCTGCTATCATCGCTGGAACTGGTGTGATGTTATCAACGATAACAATGACTGCGCCTGTAGTTGTAACGATTATCGTTTCATCCGCAACAACTATCGCGGGTATTTTTCATATTATTGCAAAGAAGATAGCTACACGTGCGAACACAAAATTACATGAGTATATGGTAAACTTACATACAGCAACGACAGCATATTCCAAACTATCATCGTTGATTTCGTCGTATCTCAGTGATGGTAAAATATCCGATGAAGAATTCAGCGCGATAATAAAACTTATAATGAAGTATTTGACGCAAAAATAACTGAAAAAGATCACAAATTCCTGATTTTACAAAAAAAAGCAGTGAATTTAAATAATAACAGCAAAAATAATGTCATCGAAGGAACTACTACAACAGATCGTCGTTAATACTACTCCGGTAAGAACTACAGTGATATCGACGAGTTCAACTAATCCTGAATTCAGTATTAATTTCCCAACTACAATTCCAGCATCAGAGATAGCTCTAGCGCAATTACTAGTTTATTATAGTTGGCCAAATATCAGGTCGAAATCATTCGGCGGATTACCAGCAAATAATTCGCTTGTTTTTGCAAATAAGAACAAGGATGATGGGACTCCTGATTGGCAGGTTGTCAGCATTCCAACGGGCAGTTATCAAATAGAACAGATCAATGATGAATTCCAGCGCCGGATTAAATCTATAACAGGCAAAGAATAAAAAATAGCCATTACTGTTCATGAACCAACATTATCAGCCGCGATAGAAGTGAATTCTCCAGATTATGTCGTGGACATTTATCAAAGTTCTATTAGAACCGTTTTAGGTTGGCCTGATATTCCACCTGTTTATGATGCGCCACCAGAACCAAAACGTGAGGAATTTCTTTCATTAAAAGAAACATTCACAAAAATTCCAAGATACCGAAAACTACAACCATGGATAATTTTTAACAGAGGTCAGGACATTACCAGCAGCGACGGCAAAAGTATTCCAGCAATAACAGATTTATTGTATGATGGAAAAAAAATTAACACAGACCTTAAAATGTTCAGCTGCGCAATTGAACCTGAATTTACTCAAATACACACTAATATAATAATTCTGTTTGAATCTATGATTGTTCATTACGACGAGGATATAAAACAACAAATCAAGGATAATATAAATAATATGATGCATGTTGTCCTTGATTATTATTATGTCAACAAAATTATCGTTGAAAAGGTAAAATCTGATAATAAATTGCGACGATTATTTTTAGATCATTACAAAATATCAATTGATTTATTTAATAATAAAAATTTACCTGAATTTGATGTCTTTGCTAATAAAACAGAACCTAGCAAGATCCTCGATAAATATTTTCCAAATATCCTCGAATAATGGAAAAATATAGCCCTGCCGTCAGTTATTCTCAGACACAACAACGATTCATATGGTGGAGGCCGTCATATTTCGCCGGGTATCGTTAATATTACTTCAACGATCGCGGTCAATCTAGTATGAGACGTAATTGATGGCAGCTATCATATTGACCTGGAAAAATCCAATCAGGCCCAGCAAGGATATATTCTGTATTGGTTTAGTCCGCAAATACCACCAGGGTATTTGATTGTATCAGAACCAATTGATCCTGTTTATTTAAGATGTCATAATCCACTTTTATCAAGGATACATTTTAAACTCACTGACCAATCTGGACACCTTTTGGATTTGAGATCAGAATCACTTAATATAAATCTGTATATACACTCATAAAACACCAAGCAAAAAAAAAAAATCTGTCAAATAAATTATCTATATTTGATTCTGAATAAATATTATATCAGAATAAAATATTTTTGTTACTGTAGTTAGAAATGAATTATCCCTCTTGTCTAGCTGGTACCACAGTCACGGTGGCACCGTTTGTTTCGTTCTTACTGCAGTCACTTTCACTTTCACTTTCACTACAGTCACAGGTATCATCGTAATCACTGATCGTTTCACCAGTGACAAGATCACCGGACATAATCTCTTTCAACTGTTTTATACGAGCGTTCACAATCTTTTTTGTTTCGTTTTCATGAGATAAATTTGACCTAAATGTTTCAATTGAGTTCGCAAGAGGAACAAATAATTTAACCTGCGTATTTGTAATTGTGCCAGCGACTGTAACATTGCACGTTGAATCAATTTTATGAATCTGTAATCGGCTGGTAGCGTATATCTGTTCTCGGATTTTCGAAATTGTAATGATTCAAAATCGCGCATAATTTTTCAGGATCAGGTTCGTCAGATATTTTAATACCGTCATGTTGTAATTGCTTAATAGTAGAAATAATAGCATTAATGTTTTCATGATTCATTATATAATGAATATTTGTTTAATATAAAAATATCTCTAAACAAATATAAAATTTATTTCTGAATAAATATAAAAATATTATCTGAATAAATGTGTGAATAAATATAAAAATATTTCTGAATAAATATAAATATATGAATAAATATAAAAAATATTTCTGAATAAATATATTTCTGAACAAAAATATTTCTGAATAAATACAAAATATTTGTGAATATAAACAAAAAATAAACAGCAGCGATGGCGATCGGTCTACCATTCCACGGGTCCCTTCATTGCCAGTAAAGCCTTTACCATGAGGTCCTAAGAGTCCTCCATTGATGCTTTTCTTATTGCGGTTATGTGGCACTCTTCACGCACCTCATGAGACTTTTTCGTCCGGCGACATTCTTTCTGAATGTCCTTGTATGGGGTCACACGGTACGAGCTCACATCACCCTGCTGTTTATTTTAGGGGGATCCTGAATAGACACACCCAGCGAATTTCTAATGTGCGAAACGAAATATTAGAAATTCAGAGGGTTGTCTAGGTTTTTCAATTTCATGTACACCCCCCCCCCAAATCAAACCCCGGGGTAAGTGCAAAACGCACTCACCACGTTGTTCGACGTGGTGAGAGGTGTACATGAAACATTTTAGGGGAGCTGCGCCCCATTAATTAAAATGGCATCATAATAGGCCCCTCAACAATGTCAGTCATGGGGATCGAACTCAAGACCTCGATTATGAGAGTCAGCCGCGTTACCACTGGACCACGAAGTTCAGTTACAGATATACGTTTCAGAAATCATTATATAGTTACCTAGCAGGAAATTCCTATAAGTGATAAGTATATGCTACCAGAATATTCTGATTCTGTGATTAGTATATACTTAACAGAATATTTTCTGATTCTGAATAAAATATAAAATAAATCGCGAAATCTACAATCTTACACATTTCTGCCTTGGTTAAAATATTATATTCTCAAGCTAGCCAGAACTGCGCTAGCAATGCGTGGATCGATATTATCTAGTTCTTTCCGCCTACTGCAGTCTAGACAAGAAACAATCGATAACACGGCTTATGTGAAATCTGAGGAATCTACTTATAGCGCGGTTCGCCATAATTATGTGAATTCAGTATCATTAATAATTCAGATTTTTGTGTTTGATCATATAAAATAAGTAGATTCCTCAGACTTCAGAATGATTTTGTGTTTGAGGGATTATCAACGACGAAGACAGACACATTACTGAATACAACTGCGACGATGATCACTGTGGTCATATACGCAATGACAAGGGAGACAACTGCGCAGTTACTATATCAGCGATGACGGAGTTATCTCGCTTCATGTGTATGATATTTAAAAGTGATTCCTCATCAACGAGGTGGGGTGGTGAAAAATTATTCAGTATCCACCGATGGTGGTTTTCATGGGCCGTGATAAAACGGTTATTTAGCCCCGAGACTATGTCACGGCTGAAGCCGTTATCGTTGTTTGCAGAAAGTACACATTTTCATAACAAATATAATGATATATGTACTTTCTGCATCCATGAAAAACATGAGGTAGAACGATTATTTGGTCCGTCTGCGGGTTGGTCAAATTTATTCTTCAACACTGAATACACTAAACCAATTATTGATACTGCTCACACAGTAACAAGCGGGACAACTGCGCAGTTATTCTATCAGCGATGACAGAGTTATCTCGCTTTATGTGTATGATATTTAAACCTGATTCTTTGCCTGAATTTCTTTGAAAACGCCGATTTGGTTATATTATCTGCCACAAATTGTACCGATTTCGGTGTAATATCAAAATAGTTAGCAGCCGCGTTTATTGATTGAAATATTTTTTCTTGACCAGTCTCTGCGTTTACAGATTTAACAACCCTCTTTCCAAACATTTTATATTTCCCAGTATCTCCTCGCAAAGCATTTTGACTCTGTGTAATAACCTGTAAGTTAGATAAAGAGTTATTTTTAAGATTTCGATCAATATGATCGATCACAAATCCGTCTTCGATGACTCCATAAAAGCATTCGAATACGAATCTATGAGATAGATACATTTTATTCCAGCAAAAAATTTGAGATAACCAACACCATTGTCAGAACCAACTGATTTTTTCCGTCGACAGTTCCTGACGATACCATCTCGAGAAGCTTCATAATTTTTAATGAAGGGATATTCCACAAATTCATTTTGCCTCATTTATATAATAATATTGTCTAAATGATTATTTTGAAAATCTGGCCAGATAGTCTTCAGCTTTTTTTATCGTAGATTCATCGGTATTATTTTTTTTATCATGATATCGTTTCAGCTCTCTGTATTTTTTACCACCATATTGCACACACAACTGAGTTTTTTTTTCTGACCCCAACACCGCATAGTAAACACGGTTTTGGTCCTAGACTTCCACGTCGAAAGCTTTGCATATGATAGGCACAGAATTCATTTACACAGGATTTATTACAAGGAGATGAAAGTCCGATCATTAACATTTGCATTTATTCTTTGCTTGAATCATTATATATATAATTAAAATCTAATTAAACATATATTTGCCTTAATTATAGCATGGAGGAATCTGAGAGATTATCCGCAATTGAGTCTTCTAGAGCCAGATTTGATTTTGACAAATTACCGAAATCTAAATATAGTTTTTCGACGCAAGATCTGGCTTTAACGAATAGGGATATAACTGATCGTATCCGTGAAGCCAAGAAGGAATTTCGCAATGATGGTGCGGCTCACGTGTGGTCAACATTCAGAATTATTGATATTATTGATGTTAGAATGAATGATGAACGAGGAAGAAAGATCACTGACTACCTTGATATTCATCAAGGCGATAAAAGATATTTTATTCTGATGAAATTTATTGTGCAGACAGACGACGATATTTGGATTATCCGTGACAAACGTGACCCTGTACGACTTCATACTGGAAATAGCGTCGTCATATTAAGTAAAAATTCTAAACCAGGAATATTGACTGGTATTGATAAACCATATTATGAACAAGCGTATCCTGCAAATGCAGTTGTTTATGCGTTATATCCGCTAAATGATAAACCTAGTGTTGATGATCTCAAACCGATGAATTTTTCCTTGACAGAGTCAAGGTTAAACTGTGTAGCTGAGCGAGTTACAGAACAATTCACAAAAGCGATACGCGGAAACGGTTTAACCGATCTAAGACGTAAAAAAATAAGTACTTGGGCAGAAACAGTTAAAGATACCGGAGCGTCTATCGGCGACGTTGCTACATTAGAAAAAAATTAAATTTCCGATCACGGTAAAGACATTAACCGGAGAGATTTTGTATAAGTCGAAATATACATCAAGAGGATCTCCGATAACGATCATTGATTATAACGCACACGCATGGACATCCGCGGTGACAATATTTCCACGAGACAGAACCCTTAAATTCTACCGCGGTAACATATTTGATTTTATCAGAAACATCAGTAAGAGTGACCCTGTGTCTGTGTGGTTATTTCGAAGTTCCGATGATGAAAATTATGATCAGTTTGTACGGTCTAGCGAAGAAATTTATCGTACAGAAACTTTTCACGAGGAAATGAAAAATATTGCGCGACACCTTTGGTGTTAATATATCTCTGACGATGTCAGGGTTGGACAATTACTGAATAATTGTTTTACCGTTCCATCTGTTGCTGCTCACATCGCTCAGGAGAAAAATTCATGGAAACCGTCATTTCTCAGAAAAATATTGGGCTCCAATAATACTATTACGACACATGCTTGATAATGGAATTTTAACATCGTTGAGAGTAAACGAAGCAATTATATCATATCGTCCCCAGAAACAAGTCTGGCTGCCAGAACCAGATAAATTTGATGTAGAACGCGTTGTCAGGGAGAAATTTCCTGACCATTCTGAAGACGATATTGTTAAAATTATTAATAACGTATCTAAATTCAGAACAGAAAATAATGAGAAAATAGCTAAAGATCTTGGTAGGAAAATAATTGGGAAATTTACTCAAGGTAGTTCATGTGATCATAAAAGAAAGTGTACAAGATTAATTATGGACGATGCTGAACTCGATTTTATAATTGCTGATACAACGGAAAAAAACACATTTATTAGTCGGAGTGATGCTTATTTATCAGACGGGACTAAATTAGGCACAATTGTGAGCTATACTAAAGGTGAATCACTGTAGTTTACTCATTTAAGATCTTCTATACTTGCGTACGTTTCGATAAATTTATTATCGATGATAAATAGATTTTCTCTTCTCGGGGTCAGAGTTACCACAGATTCATTTTATATAAATAAAAAATATACGGATTTGTAGTTGAGAGCGCGTTCAGCATGGACAAAACTCCGTGGACGTTAGGATATGCTATAACGATTCACTCGTCACACGGATTAACTATTACTGATACAAATATCTGGATTGTCGATGATCGAATCGAATGGTCAAATTTAGTTTATCTCATAGTGTCTCGAGTTAGAAGAATATTTCAACTGCGAAGGGTTGTCACAGACTTCACAAAAAGTAATAATCAAACTGCTAGCAGTGGCGTAATAAGAAAAAACTATTTGGTTATAAGCAATATGACCAAAAAAATAATGGTGACTTTGATTTCAATACTGAATTTATCATGACACTGAATCAGCGACAGAAAAATCATTGTGCAAGTTGTAACTGTAGTATGTTATGGGAATATTCGAATAATAATCCAAGACAGTTCACCGTAGACAGAATTAATAGTAGTCTTGGTCACACACGCGAAAATGTGATGCTGACCTGTCTTGAATGTAATCGACGTAGGGGTGCCAGTTTACAAAAGTGAACGCGGTGGTAATTGAGTATCATCAGGAATTACTTGTAATTGTTCACGTACAAATCCACGCTGAGGAGCATTTGAATCTAGTCTGTAGATTGCAGGTCTACCAGTGGAACTAACCACGCTGGAAATTTTGTGTAGTCACACTTCAAATAGGGTCAGTTGCTCTTTTTTTTACCCCCTTCAAGTTTTCCAGGTTCATATAAATATCTTACAGTCACATTACCCAGTACTGGTTGAGAGAAAGAATAGCGTCGTTGTATTGGTATATGTTTCTTTGTAATCACATTAATTGGTTTCATAGAAGTTGAACGAGTAATTTCATTATTTAACGCAGCTATCACACTTGGTAATCTTGCAACCCATTCACGAGATCTCTTGTCTGTTTGAACTATTTCCTTCGCATACTGATATCCAAATAACCGCTCAGCGAGTGTTCGATTAAATCGTTCAACTATTGCCTGATCGCGATGAGTTGCCGTATGTCCTCGTCTGATTTTGACATTATGTTCTTTCATCAGAGATGATACTGCATCAAGAAATTCTTTGCCAGGATCAACCTGTAGTAACTGTGCCCATCGTAGACCACCACGTTGATCAATTCGTTCAAACGCAGATGCAACTTCAGTTGCTGTTTTTGTTGATAGTGGTTCTGCTTCTTTATATCTACTTGCAACGTCAACGACAGTTAACGCGTATTTGTATGTGCGTGATTGACTTCTGCGTGTTTTAATACTATCATGTGGTAAAAACAAACTATCTGCTTGATGAACTTAATTGGGAGCGATGACATCAAAGTGTGCGTACTGATGTTTGTTAGGTGGACGTAGATAGATTTGCCATATTGCTTGTCGTGCTAACGAATTTGCAGCAACAGAACGTGAGACTTTTGCTGCTTCTGCAAATATACTAATCGCTGCTCTGCCTCTCCAATATCCTCTTGGGCTATAATAAACCGATACCATTATAATAGTTATATGATTAATTACTAGCCCCTAGCATTAGTTTACCCTTCATTGCAGGTTTTACTAGAAAACTAGCATGTTTTTCTCTGAGAGATTTATCAGTTATAGAATTTAACGCGTGAATCAACTTCACATCTGCGAGATGCCGTTGTTGTAAATCTTTGTTTTTATACGCAACATCATGAACGTGACACGCTTGATCAATCTTATTTATTAGATATTCTCCTGGGTTTGGTTGATCTCGTTCGTCAAGTCGGATATCAAGTCGGGTTCCAGGACCACAATAATTGTATCCGGGTAAAGGTTTTTCTCCTGGATACTTCGCCCACGGAGTCCCTGGTAATTTTCCCAGTGAAGCAGCGATATCACCGCCTGTCTTTAGAGAATAAATAAATTTGTATTTGCGCGTACCACATTTTTCACACTTGCCTGTCAGTGAGCGTTTTTTATTGTTATTATTTTTAATCCACTGGAAGTTGTTGCCTTGCATCGAACACAATATAGATTCATATTATTTATTATTATGGATATAATTGATGCCTCAGCGACACGAAAGCAGGAGCCAGTCAAGCATCATCCAGCATTGCCAAATTCTATCAGGATGATAATAATTGGGCCATCTGGGTCTGGTAAAACACAATTATTGCTTAATCTGATAATGAGATGGATCAAGTGGGATAAGTTATATTTAGTAGCGCCATTTGTAGATGATCAGAGATGTTATGAAGTACTTAAAGATTTTAATGAAAATGCAAAGTCATTGTATGAAGAAAACGGCGACGGTGTCGTTGATTTTATCACCGATATTGATGAAGCTCCATCTGTGGATGACCTGGATGGACGTATTAATAATCTTGTGGTATACGATGATGTGATGCTGGACAAACAATCAAATCCAGCCCGGATATTTTCTCGAGGTAGACATAAAAATACAGACGTGATTTATGTTACTCAGAGATATACGCAAATACCTAAAGTGATCAGAGACAACTGCAATATTTTAGTTGTGTTTAGCGGAGTAGATAATCATACGCTGCAAAATATTTATTATACTTTATGTTCAGGGGATATGGATATAATTAAATTAAAAAATTTCTTTGCACACGCGCAAGCTATCCGATTTGGATTTATCACAATAAATTTACATGATCCTATGTCGAGATATCGTAACGGACTTGTTAAAATATTTGGTTAATAATAGCAGTAGAAAGGGTGAACGACCATGCGTACATGACCTGGTACGTAAACGAGTTGCATAAAAATCTGAACAAAATACGTCAATGATGGAGTAACGAAAGCGAGCTAATCCACACGATTTCGTTAACGCGGTCTTTTTCCTGCCGTATGGAAATGCGTTTGGTTAGAGGCTTCGGTTTCACGTTATTGACCCTGTATTTTCATTTTCGTAGGAACCTTTAGTTTTCGTAAATAAGGTCTCCAGCAAAATGGTCAGTGCACCCTCTCTGCTTCTTGACATCACTACTTTTCTAGTCTGGTTCCCTGCTCCGTATGCTCCCTGCATTACAATCCACTATAGCGGATGGCAACTGAGGTCTCACTGGATAGTTTCGTATTTTGACACCTCCTAATTTTTAAGGTAGAAGGCATGAACCTAATTATCATAAGCCTAGCATATATAAATTCACACAGAAGCTAAATCTGTAATGTGGTTTAGATTTACTTTGAGTTAGGCTTGAAAATGGGTTGGCTTGTTTGGTGACTGTCTGTCACAGTTAGACTAGCATTGGAGATCAAATGTGTAACTTGGGCTGCAAATGAATAGTCGACTTGGCTTACGTATTTATGTATGTCTGCTACAGAGGTAAATATCTAAAGATCGAGATGGTTGAGGGGTGATGAAAAGTATGCTAATTTGTTATAGTACTAGTGAACGTTATTCATGCATAAGGCACATACTGATTCCTTTAGCTTACTTGTCACAGGAAAATATTCAAAATTGCTCTTTGCTGTCAAAAATGAATGGAAGAAAGAGGGGTTGGTGGCAGTGTTGGTTCAGTATAAAAGCCACCAGTTGTATAAGGAATTAACCTGATTGCCGCAGTCAAAATCTCACATGCATGCTTTCTACAAAAATCATTAGTTTGTTTTTATTTGTATCTTCAGTGTAAAATTATTCTCATTTTTCTGCAATATGTTATTGTCGGATGAAGATTCACCAGATAAACTGTCCAGTGATACCTGAGGGAACATGATAGCAAACTGAGGGAGCATGATAGGGAACCAGACTACTATTTTTCCGATTACACAATAAAAGCTAAAATATTTGCAGTCTATGTTTGTTTGTTTGTTTATTTTGTTGTTAAATTTTAAAGTAGGTATTCTGTAAAGTCTTAGGGTGTTCTTAGAGAGTGTTGGTGTGTCTTGGGGTGTTTAGTGAGACCCATCCGTTTGATTTCCGGTTGTTTTGTTTCTAAGGGTATACAAGGACGCTTTCTGAGCTTTCCGGTAGTTGTGTCCCCTGCCGTCCACCAGTTAACATCTAACGACCACAGCATCCACCATATGTCAGCCTCGTCAGAAAACAGTCCTTTTGCCTGAGTTTTGTCAATATTAAAGGTGATTACTATTATGCCCATTCGACTTAAGATCATTTGTTTCCCAGGGGAGGTAACCACGATTACAATCGTAGTTACCCAAGGTTGCTGCTACCCCCACCCACCCCACCCCTTTTTCAGGTTGGCGTCTTAAAACTAATCAAATATCCAAATCTGCTAAACTATTGGAACGAGTGGCTACATTATTTCCTCTTTTTGAGAGGTTTTAACCACGATAAGGGTCTATTGTTTATCAACTTTCTACTGTCTCTCTGACTGTCAGTCTACCTGACTTTCATAAACTACATCTCCCCTTTCATTGCACATACTGTTACAAATTAAAATTTGACACTAGTCTTAGACACTGCGCTCCTGCTATTCTTATTCCTCTCTCTCTCTCTCTCTCTCTCTCTCTCTCTCTCTCTCTCTCTCTCCTACATCTCAATATTACACAAAACTCAGCATTTAAATCCAAATTCATAATGTAAATATGGCAACTTGGATGTGGTGTTATTGTTTCCATATAAGTATCAGCTCGGTCAGACTTTTTACAAAGTAATCCAAACAGAAACAATTCCATCTTGACCACATTACTCAGGTTACTGTTGATAGGCAATCAACATATGACTATTTGTCCTTTTCTCCTCGGTTAACCTGTTGACAGAGCCGAAGCTATAGGATCTGGTATATACACTCAGATGCGCTCTGTGGCAAATGGAGAATATCTGCAGCAGCCTTCAAGGATATTCCTGCTGGTAAAGGCAGAAAAGCATGATATAACCCCAAAGTGCTGGCATTTTGTCTGAAGGGGTTATTAGATTGTTGTTCTCAAACTCAAACTGGATCAAAATTTAACTTTTGAAAATTTTTGCTCCTGATATATGAGTGACTTCCATGCGTCTGTCCTTCAAACATAATATCTCAGTTGATCACGTACCTATTTAATCTTACATGGCTGATCTGACATTTGATACAGATGTTCAATATGTGATTCCATATGAGACACCCAACCTTGAGCTACTGTTACAACTTTAAATATTAAATAATGGTCCACTTTGTTACGTGACTAGGCTCGTACAAAGTAACAAAGAAAAGAGTGAAGCCAACAAGCTTTGTAAATTTAACAGAATAATTTATTTCCCTGGAAAACAAGGTAAAAATATGAAAAATGACTTACAGTTTATGAATCTAATCCAAGAATTAATCCTAAAACGAATGAATATAAGTCCTGACAAATAAAAGTCCTAAGTGAATCAAAGTTCGAATCCCGTCGAAGTTTCAAGATGGAAGGCAATGATATCTTCTATAACCACTTTTGTGTTGATGTGTCAACAGTTCCTTTTTGAATCCAAGAATAAATAATCCAGCTTTAGAATTCCGAATAATTTCCAAATAAATGTCTTTGTCCAAGACTTTTAATGAAGAAGAGCACTTCTTTGTTTCCTAGGTGAATAAATTATCTTAAATAAAAAAAAATAACCCGAACTGGTCACAGCACAAAATACGTTTGAGCTCCAGAGGTATCAATTTAAGACTGAATGAAAACTCTAAAAACGTTACTTTTAAGAGCAATTTTAGATCACATGACGGGGTCACGTGGTCACTAACTTTGAATAATGCAGTAAAGTAATATGTACGTAGGCTATATCCAGGTTCGATTGTACTAAACGAATCTTGCAATAAGATTCAATAAAAAAAGGTTGTTTACAAAATAGAGCTATCACGCAAGCTAAGTATGACCTTGATTGCGACCAATGGTTTTCACTCAGTGTTTACGAATTTCAAATCAAGGTCGGAACTAGGTCAGTTAAAAATAAAATGTAGCAATGTACTGCGTTTATCAGGTCAAAACAGAAAACTGAATTTTCAGAAGAAAAAAATCAAATCCAGTGAATAAAATCATCATTACAATAACATGTAATGAAATAAAATTAAAATAAAAGAGAATTTAAAACTAACACACAAGCAATTAAATTACATATACGTAACACACTTATAAAATATATGGAATGACTTATTACTATAGATTTAATTATTTAAAATGTCACATTTGTAATTTTAAGAAATGCAGTCATATTGGGTGAAAATATCTGCTTTTGCCACTGGGGATAATGGGAGGGTACAGTACTGTAAGTAGCGATGAGCAGTTTACGTGCACTTCAAGGTATCTAGGCTGAGAAATTTCAGTTAGCTGAGGTGCCAACAAGATTTTGGATAGAATGTTGACTGAGTTCTCATATGAAGCTGGGTTGCAAAGTTGTGTCAAACATGAGAGAGAGAGAGAGAGAGAGAGAGAGAGAGAGAGAGAGAGAGAGAGAGAGAGAGAGAGAGAGAGAGCTTTGCCACTGAAATCTTGTCTTGAATTTTTTAAAATCCAGACAAGGTAGGAAAGACTCATGGTGTCATGTCAAGATTCAAGGCATGTTAAAAATGTCCCATGATTGGACAAAACTTTACCCATGTTTACTTCCCAAGAGACATTCCACAATGTAAACCATCTAAAATACCACAATTTAGCTATCTCTGCTTCAGAGTTTCAAAAATATGGTCAGCGAATTGTATTATTTGGAGGAAGTTTAGGTGGAGGGATTTACAAACTGTCTATTAAAATTACTGAGGAATTAAATTTGCTTAGTAAATCTCAGGATAAAACTCAGAAACATTGGCAACATAAAGCAGCACCTGTTTTGTTTATGATGCAAAGTTAGATTAATTATATCTTGATACGATATTTTTGGGACTTTTTCAATACTGGGGCACTTGAAGGGAACTGCATATTTGAATTTTAAATGCTTGCGACTGTTAAAGTGGAAAATAAAGAAAAGAAAAAGAAAACTATTGCAATATTGTCTAGAATTTTCTTGTTAAAATATATCCAAATGAATATTAAATATCTGATCCATATGTTAGAAAGAAACAAAACCTGATTTTTTTAAAATATATGCTTAAATTATCACTTTAAGTTCAATGCATCAGTAATTTCTTGTATTAAATGTAATCATAAAAATAGTTTGAATGTACAGTAAAACCTTTCTTGAGAGACCACTGCTATCAGAGACCACCTGTTTTGAGAGACCAAAATCTCCATTCAGAGATCTATTGATTATATAGTGTTATGACCTGTTATGAGAGACCACCTGTCTTGAGAGACCACTATTTATTGTCAGAGGGGGTGGTCTTTCAAGACAGGTTTTACTGTACTTTAAAATAAGGATCATTCTTTATAAGCTTGAATGTATTTAATGACTGTTAATCTGTGAAATTTGCCCTGAAATTTAATTGGAAGTAGAGTGTTTATTCAATAAGTAGAGTATAAGAGAAAGGGTCACTAACTGGTCTAAAACCTATGTTCCATTTGAGAAGTAATGAAAAAATCCATTTGCCTGAGACTACAGGATAAATCATTCCCACACAACATTTTTAAAAATTCAAAGCGAAAGAGTAAATCCATATCTGCAATGCAGACAGACCAATGATGCAACTGCTCAGGTCACTTACATAAGATATCTTTCATAAAATGCCAACTGACTTATCAATTCTTTTAAAAGTATATATTTAAAGAAATTTAAAAGAATGCATGAATACAAATGGGATATGTACTAAATACAAAACCACATTATGTTTTGAGTTGGGGGGGGGGCAGAGTTCATTTTGATATGTCGCAGGAATATACATCTCAGTCTGACAGCTTTGGCATTCCTACACTGTGTCAAACTTGTTCTTTCTACCTACTTGGAACAAAACAATGAAGTTTTGTGTATTGAAAGCATGGTAGAGAGATGATTCTCAGCAATGTGACAGAGAAATTTGTCTGTTTTGCTAACCTTGCTTTTCTTATCTCATACTGGTTATCTCAGATCTATAATTTCAGTCATGGTTTCCATGCGCTAAGAACTACTTTTAAGAAGAAAAAGAGAAACTGTTGTCTTCTGCTTTGCCTGACAGTGAAGTTATAAAATCAAACAACAACAACAACAACAACAACATATATATCAAAAGAAATTAACTCATAAATCAACATATGGTGAATTTTATCATATCTTAGCAAATGTTCAGGTAAATTTTCTTGTCAGGTCACAAGTAGTTGCCCAGACAGTTAGCATGCCCTGTTCAAGAAAGCATAATGTCAGCCTTTGCAACTTTCACTGGATTGACTTGGGAAATTTTGCAAGTAAGGCAATGGCCAGGTGCAGAATCCCAGAGGAATCATGTCTGCATGAGTATAACATGTACAAGCTGCTGTTGTGCTGCCTACACATTAGGATAAGTTCATCCTTTCAGTAGAGCAATCACCATGCTTCTACAGGGTAATATGGATAGAGGTTGGATTATCTAGTCTTTCCTCCTCCTCTTACCCATTCTCCTAATATTAAAAATGATCAAGTAATGTATTTGACAGAGCAACGTAATTGTTTAGTAAATTCTGCTTCTCCAAAAGTACTTACACATACTACTATCAATCCTTCCCACCCTTCTGTGCAAATTTGACTCTTGTGTTATAAGTTTCGCTAAAGTTTAAAGCAGTAAACATATAGGATACGAGTGGCCACTTATCAGGAACAAGGGGAGTTAATCAGTAAGAGTTACTTTCCCTGATATATAGATAGAAAGATGTATTCTCTTAAGGGAGAAATGAAATCTAATTCAGAGGTAGCAATAATTAATTAGTTTGGGTAAGTATTTTTAGAGAAAAGTAAATTTTGTTTCTTTTTCTCTGTTTTGGGAAGGTTAGAATGCACCAAGAGAAGACAACATACATGTATTTCAAAATAGAGCAACATTTTTATATTCATATTAAAGTAATTACATGTTGTACTTTAATTTTCTGGTTAAATTCATGATATTTGATTTAACAGAAAGAATTTCAGAGAAGGATTGTAAAGCTGTGTAATCCATATACATTTAGTTGCTGTAATATCATTCCTAAACTTAGTTCAGAATGAGTCAAATTTGCACAGAAGGGTGGGAAGGATTGATAGTAGTATGTGTAAGTACTTTTGGAGAAGCAGAATTTACTAAACAATTACGTTGCTCTGTCAAATACATTACTTGATCATTTTTAATATTAGGAGAAACAATTACGTTGCTCTGTCAAATACATTACTTGATCATTTTTAATATTAGGAGAATGGGTAAGAGGAGGAGGAAAGACTAGATAGTCCAACCATCATATGATTAACTTGTCAAATAACAGATCAAATTCTGATTTTGAATAACTTTTTCTTACCCCGCATCGAAATACAACCATGGCATATTGACTATGTATATCCCATCCTTCTTTATGCCATTTGTTTTGTTAAGCCACTTGTCTGTCCATACTGGCTTGCTTGTTAGCATAATTATAAAAATAGAGATAGACATAAATGTGTAGGCATGCTTGTTTCCCTTTATAGATGAATTGGTTAGAATCTCATACCATTTTTAATGATTGATATTGCATCGTTTTTTGCCTCTTTGGAGTTTGACTGTTCACAGAAAATTTAGTACAATTATGGTTGTTATTGGGTTTAATGCCCTTTTTCAGCACTAGGTAAGTTATACATGGTGTTACGTATCGGCTCGTTTAAAGTAACATAAAGAAAAGAGCGAAGACAACAAGCTTTGTAAATTTTAACAAAAATAATTTACTTTCCTAGAAAACACGGTGAAAAGGTACAAATATGAAACAAGACTTAGGATCTACGAAGAAGATCCAAAACTTTGTCTTAAAATTGTGAAAATACATAAGTTCTGTGACTAAACAGTTCTAAATTGACGTAGTCAGAACCTCAATTCCGTTACAAGATGGCGGATGATGACGTCAGACGAAGGTTAACACAAATGTGCAGAATTTTCACTGTGAATCACAATTTGTTTTGTTCTGTTCCAATTTAGAATTAATTTCAGCAAATGTCTTTGTCCAAAGCCAGTTGTGTAGTTCTCCAGGGAATATAATTATTGTTTAGAAGGTAGGTGAAGTACAGCTATCATCAATAACAAAACACATGTTGTTCTACAAACGTACAAACTAACAACTCTTTCCAGCACAAAGGAATACCTTCTTCTTAAGGTATTAAAACTCTACAAGATGTTATGATGTGACTCTCGAAGATGTTAAAATATGACTCTCTACTAGTTCGCAGCTACCTGAGTATTTTAAAGCAAACTCATACGTCATTTCATGTACAAACATGAAGAAATCATGCGATTTCGAAATCTCGCCACCGCAGTATAGAATGTCAACAAGTATTATTAGAAATGACCGTGGTCATAGCCAATCATTTACATAGCTATTTCCGACTGTTTACTTAATATGACAAAACAGTCATACAAAAATGGTGCTTACGCGAGTCACATTTACGTTTTAAATAAACACGATGTTTCTAACAAAATATCAGACCCTGCGAACATAATCATAATCATAATAATAACTATATTTAATGATATAAAAATGAAATAAAAATGACATAGAAAGAATTAGAAAGAATTCAAATTTTAACACACATGTAATTCAACTACAGGGTCGTAACACTTTCCCCCATAAAGAAAAAAGAAAGATTTATGTAATAAAGCTTTCGTTTTTACCAGATGTAAACTATACATGAGGTAAAAAAATACATAAGAAGAAAACTCTTATGAATTATACAAAAGTGTATATGAAAATGATAATTCTATACACGGGAAAGTGCATCTGCAACTAAATTGTCTTTTCCTTTGATGTGCCTGATGTCAAGATTGTACTCTTGCAAAAATAAACTCCATCTCAATAGCCTTTGATTTTTATTTTTCATCCTGTCGATGAAAGTGAGGGGCTTGTGATCACTAAACACAACAACCGGAGAAGGAGTTGAGCTGATATAAACTTCAAAATGCTGTAATGCCAGTATTAAAGCTAAGCATTCCTTCTCGATTGTGGAGTAGTTCCTTTGGTGTTTATTTAGTTTCTTAGAGAAATAACACACTGGGTGTTCTACACCATTTTTGTCATCTTGAAGCAAAACTGCTCCAACCCCAACATCACTTGCATCTACAGATAGTTTGAATGGTTGACTGAAATCTGGAGCTGTTAAAACTGGTGCCATTTTAAGTATGGCCTTTAATCTATCGAAAGCCTCTTAACATTTTACAGTCCAAAGAAACTTGTATTTTTTATTTTCTCAACAAGTTTCTCAGAGGTTCAACAATATCAGAAAAATTAGATCAAAATTTGCGATGGTACCCAGCCATACCCAAAAATCGCATCAGCTGTTTTTTACTGACATGCACAGGAAATTCAGAAACAGCCTTGACCTTAGCACCTATAGGTTTAACTTGACCATGTTCCACAATATGTCCTAGAAAAGTAACACAAGCACGGCAGAACTCACTTTGAGATAAATTAATAGTCAAATTTGCATCCGTGAGTCTGTCAAGGAACTTCCGAATCGTGGCTAGATGTTCTTTCCAGGTGTTGTTGTAGATGATGACATCATCAATATAGGCATCACAATTGTCTAGACCAGAAGTAATCATATTCATAAGGCGTTGAAAAGTACTTGGAGAATCCTTCATCCCAAATGGCATTACTTTATACTGGTAGAGTCCATCTGGAGTCACAAATGCCGAAATTTCTTTTACTCTTTCCGCTAGTGGAATTTGCCAAAAACCTTTCAGAAGGTCGAACTTAGTGACGTATTTGGCATTTCCAATTTTGTCGATACAGTCATCGATTCTTGGCAATGGAAATGAGTCAGTTTTTTGTCGCACTGTTCTCCTTCCTATAATCCGTACACATTCGGAAAGTTTTATCCGGTTTCGGAACAAGAATGCACGGTGAACTCCAATCACTCTTACTGGGCTCTATAGAATCATTTTCCAGTAGATACTGAATCTCCCTTTTTAAGTATTCTTGTTTGAAAGGGTTCATCCTGTATGGGTGTTGTTTCTTGGGTTTTGAATCTACTATTTCAACGACGTGAAAAATTTTGTTTGTCCTTGTAGGTACGTCTGGAAACAAGTGTTCATATTCTGACAATAATTGTTTAAGTTCACTTTTTTCTTGTTTTTTGTAAATGAGAAAGTTTCTGGTCCAGATTTTCCATAACTTCCGAATTCCGAAGATCGGTTGTTCCAAGATCAGTAAAATCCAACTGAATTCCTTCACTCAAATTCTCAGTTGGTGTGAAAGGTACAACTAAATTAATTGCATAATTTACCTGGCTATTTCTTTCAACATAGTAGTACTCCTTTAATTTACTTAGACCAGAGTACTAATATTATAATTTAACTCATTCATTTTCTTCTTTACTTTGTAAGGGCCATCAAATCTAACTTGAAGAAAATTTTGCAGAATGAGCAAGAGAGAATGGACTTTATTACAGGACTCAAACATTCTCTCTAGTAATTTTTGGTGAAACCATAGTTTCACCTTTTACTTGAACTGCTGAATGCCAAATTCAAGTATAGCAAGCTGGAACATTCCAGACTTGAAATTTGACCTTTGACCAGATTGAACAAATTTGAGAAGGCCAAATTGAGTAAAATTCCTCAAAGGAATTGCCTCTGGAAAACTTGTTGACGCACACTTGATGGTCAACAAATTTTGGTTACCTGACTTGGTCTTTGGTAAGGGATCAACACAATCTACCATAATTCTACTGGATGGTTGGTCAAATGCAGGAATTGGTTGCAGATGAGCTTTAGGTATGTTTTGATTTGGTTTTCCTACAATTTGACACGTATGACAAGATCTACAAAACTTGCACACATCACTTTTGATTTTTGGTCAATAGAAGTAATTCAAGATCTTGTGATACGTTTTATTTATCCCTAAATGACCAGCCAGAGGAGTTTCATGGGCCAAACTAAGTATTTCCTGTCTGTAAGGTTTCGGAACCACAATCTGATATTTTACTGACCATTCGTCACAAGCAGGTACCTCGGGAGGTCTCCACCTTCTCATAAGAACTCCATTTTTAATGAAGTAACAGACAGGTACTTCAGTTGCTTCTTTTTCACTAACGGCCCGCAGAAACAAACAAGAGATCTCAGGATCCTTCTCCTGCTCGACGACAAGTGATTGTCGTTTGTCACCCTGATCAGAAAAAAAAGAATGAGTATTCAAAAGAGGATCACTATGATCAATACCTTTTGACTGATCCAAATTAGAAGTAAAAGTGACCTCATCAAAAGCCTGACCAATACATGTGTCAGCTAAAGGAATACATTCCTTATCAAAATCATTCTCAAGAGCTTTCTTTGCCAAAGCTCTGGTAACTGAACAAGCTGAATATAAATCAGGGATTTCTTTTTCAACAGGATCAACTTTCTGATCCAAAGAAGACTTGTCAGTTACAAGTGGATTAACCACAACCTTATCTCCAGCTAAGTCATTGCCTAGCAACAAATGAATGCCCTCAACGGGTAAAGTAGACACTACACCGACTGTCACAGGTCCTGAAACTAAGTCTGATGACAAATTAACAGAATGGAGAGGAACATTAACAAAGCCGCACTCTACTCCCTGAATGAGAACACTCTCATTAGAACAGGTCTTCTCAGAAGAAGGCAAAATACCTGAAACTAAAAGACTCTGAGAAGCGCCTGTATCCTTCAAAATTTTAATAGGGATAGGATTGGCCAAATCACCTAAGAGTGATATAGAACCCTTCGACACGAATGGTTCAAAATTCTCCATAAGAAAATCAGACTGAGGTTTTTCAAACGCAACAAATGTATTGTTTTCAATGCATAACCGTGACCTTGACCTCTTAGCAATAAGAGCATTTGGGATAGATCTATCTTGATTCTGATGCCTATATTTCAATTTGAAGCAATCAGAAATGACGTGTCCTTTTTTCTTACAATAGGTACACGTAGGAATAGACAAGGATTTTGAATCAAGTCTCTCAGAGGCTTGATTTTTAGAATTTGTGCCAGATTGAGTTTTACTAAGAGTCGTATTTGATTGAAACACCTTTCTATCAGTAGACTGCTGAGTGAAAGATTTGCTTATAGCAGGAACTTTATGAGTTAAGGAATACTCATCAGCAGCAATAGCAGCTTTTTCCAAGGTTTCAAACTTATGCTCTTCAAGATGATTCTTAATGTCACTATGGACACAGTTCTTGAACTCTTCAAGTAATACTAATTGTTCAAGACTTTCAAAATCATGTTCGATTTTCTTTGCTAAGCACCATCTCTTGAATAACTGTTCTTTTTCTCTAGCAAATTCAACATAAGTTTGTCTAGCATCTTTCCTATAGTTTCTGAACTTTTGCCGATAAGCCTCAGGGACTAATGCATAACCTTTCAAGATGCATTCCTTAACCATATCGTAATCAGAACTTTGTTGTACTGACAGAGATATATAGATATCTCTGGCCTTGCCATAAAGTACACTCTGCAATAATTGAGTCCATTACTCTCTTGGCCATTTCAAATTCTCAGCAACTTTTTCAAAAAGAATAAAATATTTGTCTACTTCCTTTTCACTAAAAGGGGGAACTAACTTGATATTTCCTAAAATGTTAAAATTTGAATTTGCACGAGAAGTGGAATCCTGCTTGCTACTTGCCAGCTCAAATTCTTTCATTTTAATTTGCATCTCTCTCTCTCTCTCTCTCTCTCTCTCTCTCTCCCTTTCTTCTAATTGCATTTGTTTATCTTCTTTATCTTTCTGTAAATGCATTTGTTCCTTTTGTAACTGTATTTGTTCTTTCTGTAACTCCATTTGTTTATCTTCTTTATCTTTCTGTAAATGCATTTGTACCTTTTGTAATTCCATTTGTCTTTCTTTTTCCTTTTCTTCAAATTGTAATTTCATTTGTTCTTTTTGTAATTGTATTTGTTCTTTCTGTAATTCTATTTCTTTATCTTTCTGATTCCTAAGCTCGAGCTTCATTAACTCTGTTTCCATCTTGCATTTCATTTTCAGTTCCATTTTCTTAATGTCAGAGTCTGTCATAGACTTACTGACAGATGCCAAAACACTTTGGTCAAAAATATTCTTTCCTACCAAATATTGAATTAAAATATTTTTGATTTCTTGTTTTGTCAAGGAAGCTTTTGCTTCAGAAAGATCGTACTTTCTGGCAAGTTCAAGCAACTCATCCTTTTTCAAACTATCCAACTGTTCTTGAGTTGGACTAGAAAGAAAACTTTCCACTTTTGACATTGTGAAAGAAAGCCTGTTGTTTTCACTAAAATTTCATGCAAAATGAACTAGGGGAATTTAAAATTTCAATTTTTAGCCAATTTCATATATCAGCCAATTTCATATATCCCGGATGAGCCCCCAATTTTCTTTATGTTACGTATCGGCTCGTTTAAAGTAACATAAAGAAAAGAGCGAAGACAACAAGCTTTGTAAATTTTAACAAAAATAATTTATTTCCTAGAAAACACGGTGAAAAGGCACAAATATGAAACAAGACTTAGGATTTACGAAGAAGATCCAAAAATGTGTCCTAAAATTGTGAAAACACATAAGTCCTGTGACTAAACAGTTCTAAATTGACGTAGTCTGAATCTCAATTCCGTTCCAAGATGGCGGATGATGACGTCAGACGAAGGTTAACACAAATGTGCAGAATTTTCACTGTGAATCACAATTTGTATTGTTCTGTTCCAGTTTAGAATTAATTTCAGCAAATGTCTTTGTCCAAAGCCAGTTGTGTAGTTCTCCAGGGAAAATAATTATTCTTTAAAAGGTAGATGAAGTACAGCTATCATCAATAACAAAACACATGTTGTTCTACAAACGTACGAACGAACAACTCTTTCCAGCACAAAGGAATACCTTCTTCTTAAGGTATTAAAACTCTACAAGATGTTATGATGTGACTCTCGAAGATGTTAAAATATGACTCTCTACTAGTTCGCAGCTACCTGAGTATTTTAAAGCAAACTCATACGTCATTTCATGTACAAACATGAAGAAATCATGCGATTTCGAAATCTCGCCACCGCAGTATAGAATGTCAACAAGTATTATTAGAAATGACCGTGGTCATAGCCAATCATTTACATAGCTATTTCCGACTGTTTACTTAATATAACAAAACACTCATACAAAAATGGTGCTTACGCGAGTCACATTTACGTTTTAAATAAACACGATGTTTCTAACAAAATATCAGACCCTGCGAACATAATCATAATCATAATAATAACTATATTTAATGATATAAAAATGAAATAAAAATGACATAGAAAGAATTAGAAAGAATTCAAATTTTAACACACATGTAATTCAACTACAGGGTCGTAACACTTTCCCCCATAAAGAAAAAAGAAAGATTTATGTAATAAAGCTTTCTTTTTTACCAGATGTAAACTATACATGAGGTAAAAAAAATACATAAGAAGAAAACTCTTATGAATTATACAAAAGTGTATATGAAAATGATAATTCTATACACGGGAAAGTGCATCTGCAACTAAATTGTCTTTTCCTTTGATGTGCCTGATGTCAAGATTGTACTCTTGCAAACATAAACTTCATCAATCTTTGATTTTTATTTTTCATTCTGTCGACGAAAGAAAGGGGGTTGTGATCACTAAACACAACAACCGGAGAAGGAGCTGAGCTGATATAAACTTCAAAATGCTGTAATGCCAGTATTAAAGCTGAGCATTCCTTCTCGATTGTGGAGTAGTTCCTATGGTGTTTATTTAATTTCTTAGAGAAATAACACACTGGGTGTTTTACACCATTTTTGTCATCTTGAAGCAAAATTGCTCCAACCCCAACATCACTTGCATCCACAGATAGTTTGAATGGTTGACTGAAATCTGGAGCTGTTAAAACTGGTGCCATTTTAAGTATGGCCTTTAATCTATCGAAAGCCTCTTGACATTTTTCAGTCCAAAGAAACTTGTTTTTTGTTTATTTTCTCAACAAGTTTGTCAGAGGTTCAACAATATCAGAAAAATTAGATCAAAATTTGCGATAGTACCCAGCTATACCCAGAATCGCATCAGCTGTTTTTACTGACAAACACAGGAAATTCAGATACAGCCTTGACCTTAGCACCTATAGGTTTAACCTGACCATGTTCCACAATATGTCCTAGAAAAGTAACACAAGCACGGCAGAACTCACGTTTAGATAAATTAATAGTCAAATTTGCATCCGTGAGTCTGTCAAGGAACTTCCGAATCGTGGCTAGATGTTCTTTCCAGGTGTTGTTGTAGATGATGACATCATCAATATAGGCATCACAATTGTCTAGACCAGAAGTAATCATATTCATAAGGCGTTGAAAAGTACTTGGAGAACCCTTCATCCCAAATGGCATTACTTTATACTGGTAGAGTCCATCTGGAGTCACAAATGCCGAAATTTCTTTTACTCTTTCCGTTAGTGGAATTTGCCAAAATTCTTTCAGAAGGTCGAACTTAGTGACGTATTTGGCATTTCCAATTTTGTCGATACAGTCATCGATTCTTGGCAATGGAAATGAGTCAGTTTTTGTCACACTGTTCTCCTTCCTATAATCCGTACACATTCGGAAAGTTTTATCCGGTTTCGGAACAAGAATGCACGGTGAACTCCAATCACTCTTACTGGGCTCTATAAAATCATTTTCCAGTAAATACTGAATCTCTCTTTTTAAGTATTCTTGTTTGAAAGGGTTCATCCTGTATGGGTGTTGTTTCTTGGGTTTTGAATCTACTATTTCAACGACGTAAAAAATGTTGTTTGTCCTTGTAGGTACGTCTGGAAACAAGTGTTCATATTCAGACAATAATTGTTTAAGTTCACTTTTTTCTTGTTTTTTGTAAATGAGAAAGTTTCTGGTCCAGATTTTCCATAACTTCCGAATTCCGAAGATTGGTTGTTCCAAGATCAGTAAAATCCAACTGAATTCCTTCACTCAAATTCTCAGTTGGTGGGACAGGTACAACTAAATTAATTGCATAATTTACCTGGCTATTTCTTTCAACATAGTAGTACTCCTTTAATTTACTTAGACCAGAGTACTAATATTATAATTTAACTCATTCATTTTCTTCTTTACTTTGTAAGGGCCATCAAATCTAACTTGAAGAAAATTTTGCAGAATGAGCAAGAGAGAATGGACTTTATTACAGGACTCAAACATTCTCTCTAGTAATTTTTGGTGAAACCATAGTTTCACCTTTTACTTGAACTGCTGAATGCCAAATTCAAGTATAGCAAGCTGGAACATTCCAGACTTGAAATTTGACCTTTGACCAGATTGAACAAATTTGAGAAGGCCAAATTGAGTAAAATTCCTCAAAGGAATTGCCTCTGGAAAACTTGTTGACGCACACTTGATGGTCAACAAATTTTGGTTACCTGACTTGGTCTTTGGTAAGGGATCAACACAATCTACCATAATTCTACTGGATGGTTGGTCAAATGCAGGAATTGGTTGCAGATGAGCTTTAGGTATGTTTTGATTTGGTTTTCCTACAATTTGACACGTATGACAAGATCTACAAAACTTGCACACATCACTTTTGATTTTTGGTCAATAGAAGTAATTCAAGATCTTGTGATACGTTTTATTTATCCCTAAATGACCAGCCAGAGGAGTTTCATGGGCCAAACTAAGTATTTCCTGTCTGTAAGGTTTCGGAACCACAATCTGATATTTTACTGACCATTCGTCACAAGCAGGTACCTCGGGAGGTCTCCACCTTCTCATAAGAACTCCATTTTTAATGAAGTAACAGACAGGTACTTCAGTTGCTTCTTTTTCACTAACGGCCCGCAGAAACAAACAAGAGATCTCAGGATCCTTCTCCTGCTCGACGACAAGTGATTGTCGTTTGTCACCCTGATCAGAAAAAAAAGAATGAGTATTCAAAAGAGGATCACTATGATCAATACCTTTTGACTGATCCAAATTAGAAGTAAAAGTGACCTCATCAAAAGCCTGACCAATACATGTGTCAGCTAAAGGAATACATTCCTTATCAAAATCATTCTCAAGAGCTTTCTTTGCCAAAGCTCTGGTAACTGAACAAGCTGAATATAAATCAGGGATTTCTTTTTCAACAGGATCAACTTTCTGATCCAAAGAAGACTTGTCAGTTACAAGTGGATTAACCACAACCTTATCTCCAGCTAAGTCATTGCCTAGCAACAAATGAATGCCCTCAACGGGTAAAGTAGACACTACACCGACTGTCACAGGTCCTGAAACTAAGTCTGATGACAAATTAACAGAATGGAGAGGAACATTAACAAAGCCGCACTCTACTCCCTGAATGAGAACACTCTCATTAGAACAGGTCTTCTCAGAAGAAGGCAAAATACCTGAAACTAAAAGACTCTGAGAAGCGCCTGTATCCCTCAAAATTTTAATAGGGATAGGATTGGCCAAATCACCCAAGAATGATATAGAACCCTTCGACACGAATGGTTCAAAATTCTCCATAAGAAAATCAGACTGAGGTTTTTCAAACGCAACAAATGTATTGTTTTCAATGCATAACCGTGACCTTGACCTCTTAGCAATAAGAGCATTTGGGATAGATCTATCTTGATTCTGATGCCTATATTTCAATTTGAAGCAATCAGAAATGACGTGTCCTTTTTTCTTACAATAGGTACACGTAGGAATAGACAAGGATTTTGAATCAAGTCTCTCAGAGGCTTGATTTTTAGAATTTGTGCCAGATTGAGTTTTACTAAGAGTCGTATTTGATTGAAACACCTTTCTATCAGTAGACTGCTGAGTGAAAGATTTGCTTATAGCAGGAACTTTATGAGTTAAGGAATACTCATCAGCAGCAATAGCAGCTTTTTCCAAGGTTTCAAACTTATGCTCTTCAAGATGATTCTTAATGTCACTATGGACACAGTTCTTGAACTCTTCAAGTAATACTAATTGTTCAAGACTTTCAAAATCATGTTCGATTTTCTTGGCTAAGCACCATCTCTTGAATAACTGTTCTTTTTCTCTAGCAAATTCAACATAAGTTTGTCTAGCATCTTTCCTATAGTTTCTGAACTTTTGCCGATAAGCCTCAGGGACTAATGCATAACCTTTCAAGATGCATTCCTTAACCATATCGTAATCAGAACTTTGTTGTACTGACAGAGATATATAGATATCTCTGGCCTTGCCATAAAGTACACTCTGCAATAATTGAGTCCATTACTCTCTTGGCCATTTCAAATTCTCAGCAACTTTTTCAAAAAGAATAAAATATTTGTCTACTTCCTTTTCACTAAAAGGGGGAACTAACTTGATATTTCCTAAAATGTTAAAATTTGAATTTGCACGAGAAGTGGAATCCTGCTTGCTACTTGCCAGCTCAAATTCTTTCATTTTAATTTGCATCTCTCTCTCTCTCTCTCTCTCTCTCTCCCTTTCTTCTAATTGCATTTGTTTATCTTCTTTATCTTTCTGTAAATGCATTTGTTCCTTTTGTAACTGTATTTGTTCTTTCTGTAACTCCATTTGTTTATCTTCTTTATCTTTCTGTAAATGCATTTGTACCTTTTGTAATTCCATTTGTCTTTCTTTTTCCTTTTCTTCAAATTGTAATTTCATTTGTTCTTTTTGTAATTGTATTTGTTCTTTCTGTAATTCTATTTCTTTATCTTTCTGATTCCTAAGCTCGAGCTTCATTAACTCTGTTTCCATCTTGCATTTCATTTTCAGTTCCATTTTCTTAATGTCAGAGTCTGTCATAGACTTACTGACAGATGCCAAAACACTTTGGTCAAAAATATTCTTTCCTACCAAATATTGAATTAAAATATTTTTGATTTCTTGTTTTGTCAAGGAAGCTTTTGCTTCAGAAAGATCGTACTTTCTGGCAAGTTCAAGCAACTCATCCTTTTTCAAACTATCCAACTGTTCTTGAGTTGGACTAGAAAGAAAACTTTCCACTTTTGACATTGTGAAAGAAAGCCTGTTGTTTTCACTAAAATTTCATGCAAAATGAACTAGGGGAATTTAAAATTTCAATTTTTAGCCAATTTCATATATCAGCCAATTTCATATATCCCGGATGAGCCCCCAATTTTCTTTATGTTACGTATCGGCTCGTTTAAAGTAACATAAAGAAAAGAGCGAAGACAACAAGCTTTGTAAATTTTAACAAAAATAATTTATTTCCCTAGAAAACACGGTGAAAAGGCACAAATATGAAACAAGACTTAGGATTTACGAAGAAGATCCAAAAATGTGTCCTAAAATTGTGAAAACACATAAGTCCTGTGACTAAACAGTTCTAAATTGACGTAGTCTGAATCTCAATTCCGTTCCAAGATGGCGGATGATGACGTCAGACGAAGGTTAACACAAATGTGCAGAATTTTCACTGTGAATCACAATTTGTATTGTTCTGTTCCAGTTTAGAATTAATTTCAGCAAATGTCTTTGTCCAAAGCCAGTTGTGTAGTTCTCCAGGGAAAATAATTATTCTTTAAAAGGTAGATGAAGTACAGCTATCATCAATAACAAAACACATGTTGTTCTACAAACGTACGAACGAACAACTCTTTCCAGCACAAAGGAATACCTTCTTCTTAAGGTATTAAAACTCTACAAGATGTTATGATGTGACTCTCGAAGATGTTAAAATATGACTCTCTACTAGTTCGCAGCTACCTGAGTATTTTAAAGCAAACTCATACGTCATTTCATGTACAAACATGAAGAAATCATGCGATTTCGAAATCTCGCCACCGCAGTATAGAATGTCAACAAGTATTATTAGAAATGACCGTGGTCATAGCCAATCATTTACATAGCTATTTCCGACTGTTTACTTAATATAACAAAACACTCATACAAAAATGGTGCTTACGCGAGTCACATTTACGTTTTAAATAAACACGATGTTTCTAACAAAATATCAGACCCTGCGAACATAATCATAATCATAATAATAACTATATTTAATGATATAAAAATGAAATAAAAATGACATAGAAAGAATTAGAAAGAATTCAAATTTTAACACACATGTAATTCAACTACAGGGTCGTAACACTTTCCCCCATAAAGAAAAAAGAAAGATTTATGTAATAAAGCTTTCTTTTTTACCAGATGTAAACTATACATGAGGTAAAAAAAATACATAAGAAGAAAACTCTTATGAATTATACAAAAGTGTATATGAAAATGATAATTCTATACACGGGAAAGTGCATCTGCAACTAAATTGTCTTTTCCTTTGATGTGCCTGATGTCAAGATTGTACTCTTGCAAACATAAACTTCATCTCAATAACCTTTGATTTTTATTTTTCATCCTGTCGACGAAAGAAAGGGGGTTGTGATCACTAAACACAACAACCGGAGAAGGAGCTGAGCTGATATAAACTTCAAAATGCTGTAATGCCAGTATTAAAGCTGAGCATTCCTTCTCGATTGTGGAGTAGTTCCTATGGTGTTTATTTAATTTCTTAGAGAAATAACACACTGGGTGTTTTACACCATTTTTGTCATCTTGAAGCAAAATTGCTCCAACCCCAACATCACTTGCATCCACAGATAGTTTGAATGGTTGACTGAAATCTGGAGCTGTTAAAACTGGTGCCATTTTAAGTATGGCCTTTAATCTATCGAAAGCCTCTTGACATTTTTCAGTCCAAAGAAACTTGTTTTTTGTTTATTTTCTCAACAAGTTTGTCAGAGGTTCAACAATATCAGAAAAATTAGATCAAAATTTGCGATAGTACCCAGCTATACCCAGAATCGCATCAGCTGTTTTTACTGACAAACACAGGAAATTCAGATACAGCCTTGACCTTAGCACCTATAGGTTTAACCTGACCATGTTCCACAATATGTCCAAGAAAAGTAACACAAGCACGGCAGAACTCACGTTTAGATAAATTAATAGTCCAATTTGCATCCGTGAGTCTGTCAAGGAACTTCCGAATCGTGGCTAGATGTTCTTTCCAGGTGTTGTTGTAGATGATGACATCATCAATATAGGCATCACAATTGTCTAGACCAGAAGTAATCATATTCATAAGGCGTTGAAAAGTACTTGGAGAATCCTTCATCCCAAATGGCATTACTTTATACTGGTAGAGTCCATCTGGAGTCACAAATGCCGAAATTTCTTTTGCTCTTTCCGTTAGTGGAATTTGCCAAAATTCTTTCAGAAGGTCGAACTTAGTGACGAATTTGGCATTTCCAATTTTGTCGATACAGTCATCGATTCTTGGCAATGGAAATGAGTCAGTTTTTGTCACACTGTTCTCCTTCCTATAATCCGTACACATTCGGAAAGTTTTATCCGGTTTCGGAACAAGAATGCACGGTGAACTCCAATCACTCTTACTGGGCTCTATAAAATCATTTTCCAGTAAATACTGAATCTCTCTTTTTAAGTATTCTTGTTTGAAAGGGTTCATCCTGTATGGGTGTTGTTTCTTGGGTTTTGAATCTACTATTTCAACGACGTAAAAAATGTTGTTTGTCCTTGTAGGTACGTCTGGAAACAAGTGTTCATATTCAGACAATAATTGTTTAAGTTCACTTTTTTCTTGTTTTTTGTAAATGAGAAAGTTTCTGGTCCAGATTTTCCATAACTTCCGAATTCCGAAGATTGGTTGTTCCAAGATCAGTAAAATCCAACTGAATTCCTTCACTCAAATTCTCAGTTGGTGGGACAGGTACAACTAAATTAATTGCATAATTTACCTGGCTATTTCTTTCAACATAGTAGTACTCCTTTAATTTACTTAGACCAGAGTACTAATATTATAATTTAACTCATTCATTTTCTTCTTTACTTTGTAAGGGCCATCAAATCTAACTTGAAGAAAATTTTGCAGAATGAGCAAGAGAGAATGGACTTTATTACAGGACTCAAACATTCTCTCTAGTAATTTTTGGTGAAACCATAGTTTCACCTTTTACTTGAACTGCTGAATGCCAAATTCAAGTATAACAAGCTGGAACATTCCAGACTTGAAATTTGACCTTTGACCAGATTGAACAAATTTGAGAAGGCCAAATTGAGTAAAATTCCTCAAAGGAATTTCCTCTGGAAAACTTGTTGACGCACACTTGATGGTCAACAAATTTTGGTTACCTGACTTGGTCTTTGGTAAGGGATCAACACAATCTACCATAATTCTACTGGATGGTTGGTCAAATGCAGGAATTGGTTGCAGATGAGCTTTAGGTATGTTTTGATTTGGTTTTCCTACAATTTGACACGTATGACAAGATCTACAAAACTTGCACACATCACTTTTGATTTTTGGTCAATAGAAGTAATTCAAGATCTTGTGATACGTTTTATTTATCCCTAAATGACCAGCCAGAGGAGTTTCATGGGCCAAACTAAGTATTTCCTGTCTGTAAGGTTTCGGAACCACAATCTGATATTTTACTGACCATTCGTCACAAGCAGGTACCTCGGGAGGTCTCCACCTTCTCATAAGAACTCCATTTTTTAATGAAGTAACAGACAGGTACTTCAGTTGCTTCTTTTTCACTAACGGCCCGCAGAAACAAACAAGAGATCTCAGGATCCTTCTCCTGCTCGACGACAAGTGATTGTCGTTTGTCACCCTGATCAGAAAAAAAAGAATGAGTATTCAAAAGAGGATCACTATGATCAATACCTTTTGACTGATCCAAATTAGAAGTAAAAGTGACCTCATCAAAAGCCTGACCAATACATGTGTCAGCTAAAGGAATACATTCCTTATCAAAATCATTCTCAAGAGCTTTCTTTGCCAAAGCTCTGGTAACTGAACAAGCTGAATATAAATCAGGGATTTCTTTTTCAACAGGATCAACTTTCTGATCCAAAGAAGACTTGTCAGTTACAAGTGGATTAACCACAACCTTATCTCCAGCTAAGTCATTGCCTAGCAACAAATGAATGCCCTCAACGGGTAAAGTAGACACTACACTGACTGTCACAGGTCCTGAAACTAAGTCTGATGACAAATTTACAGAATGGAGAGGAACATTAACAAAGCCGCA
>JAECUM010007688.1:0-63565 GCA_016617855.1 Megalonaias nervosa | reverse complement strand
ATATATATATATGGGCTTGTTTTCGTTTTAAAAATGCATATCTGACTCACTGACAAGACTCCCCCTCAAAAGGGTCTGACTGACCAAGTACACCCGTATTTATATGACAGTCAAAGAGAATGTAGCCTTAAAAAAGGGGTCGATTTATAGACGATTCAACTTATAAGCGAGTATATACGGTATCTAACAGTTTCATTGAATTGTTATATTTTGAACTTAGTTTGAACTCTGGCAGATGAATTTAACAAAGCTCAAATTCATAGCTTTTAACAGGTTACTTATCTTTTAGACCTGTATACATCGTGATAAGTTGATGAAAGAATGGAGCAGATAATTATAGATCATATCGCAGTCGAATGCAACTTACCATGCGCATATTGTTGGTATAATGATTTAATCTTTTGGACATCATTACAGTTCCTGCATGTCCTGCGGACATGAGTCAGTTACGCTGTCATATGCCCCGTACAGAATTATTACTAACCCCAGAGATGGACAGACAAGTTAAAGGTTAAATAGCTCCTATCCCCCATTTAGCAATGCTAGGTGTATAAAATATAAAATGACAAGATGAAAGATATAACAATTTAATAAACTATATCACGGTATTCACAATTGCGGGACGCATTTTCAATGCAATTGCTTCCAATCAATACAAGACCTATCCAAATTGCCAGTTTTTTCATCATGAGAAATTAAAGGTGAGAGTGTTTCTTTCCCATTTCCCTTCTATGTTACTCATCTGTAACTTCCGCTTTGTATTCATTGCCGGTACTTCCGGTATCCTTGTTTCCGTTCCCGGCCTTGCGCCTTCACAGAACTGCCTAATTCCACTTGCTCTCCTCGTCTCCTTTCCTCTAATTATCGGGTGGCGTCCTATTCCACCCGGAAAGCTTCCTGTGGATTAAAGGGACGTACAATTTTGTCTCCATGTTCAAACACAGGATAATTAACACACTCACTCAGACCTTTCATCAGAATATGGCAATAAAATCATTAGGTTAACTCATACACTAACATCTAAATATTCCATACACGCTTGTTCTATAATAAGGCTATAACAACAAAAATAATTTCGCGACTTCTGATACATACAGGCATATCCCTAATTCTCTATATAGTAAATTATCAACATCAATAATATTACTACGCATTTCCTACCTTACAAATTGTAAAAGACACATACAAGTATAAAAATGCCTAATTATTCGTGCACAAGCCCAACAAATAATCCACACTATATATTCAAATACAACAAGTACAAGTTCTAACACTACTCACTACTAAATTCAGTTCTGCACCACGATGCAACATCGTAGCAGATTACACCATCCACTTCGATTTTATCCAACAAACTACATACATTATTCTTGAATATTACTAATTTGCTACATTACGATGTGTTGATAATTCAGCTGTACATAGAGCATTAAAGTTCTACTAAATGAAATGCACGTAATAACGTATAAATCTTACGACACCTTGTTCGGAAAGTGAGACAGATTCGGGCGAAGATATTTTACCACAAACGCTTTTGTTCCGAATCTCGTCCTAAGTTCCTATAACTCCCTTCCCGCCCTTTTAACGAGCGCACATCTTTGGCACTCGGAGCGCAAACTAGTGTCTCCAACTTCCCTATGATCCGCTCTCGAAAATGTCCAAACATGCACTGATCGGTTCACAACGAATTTAACAACATAATGTCTGTCTTAGTTCTGATTTGATACCGGTGGTCTCTTTGAATACCCTCTGGGGTATTATCACTGATGTGTTATAATGTCGTGTGTCCGGCCTGTAAGCCTAAGCCGAATGGTGTAATCACTACTGATTGCAAAACAAATGGAGTTTCTCTCCACTGTGGCAATGTTCTCTTTGAAGTAACCGCTAATTTTTTGTTTCAGAATCGGTCTAAAGTCGTAATATTATATAACACGTATTGACATTACCCAAAGTACTTTGAATTACGAACTCTATCGTAAGACATGGATAACATGAAGCAGGAATTGTTATCAAATTTTCTCACACAACGTGACATACGCTTTGTCATAATTTGTGTGAAATCTATTGGATAGTGCCGGTTTTTTAACTCCTGAAATGTGTACCTATATCAAAGATAAAAATATCTTAAAGCAGTCCGAAAATATAAAACAAGCGTACGAACATAACTATATTTGAGTTGAATGACAATGGTCATACAATTCTAAATTGAAAGCAATGCATTTTAGCTCCGGCTGTTGGTCATACAACATGCCATATCACGTCAAGTTTGGGGGACAATATTGGTAGAGCTGAATTAAAGTATATCAGGTAATAACTTCATGATACTGTTACGACCATGTAGTTTAATTACTTGTGTGTTAAAATTTGAATTCTTTTTATTTCATTTTTGTATCATTATAAATTATAATTTTGTTGTGATGATTGTTATATGGGATCTGGTATTTTGAAAGAAACATTGTGTTTATTTAGAACGTAAGTATGACTCGCATGGGCACGATTTTGCATGCCATGGTTTGTCGATTTAAGTAAACAGCCGAACGTAAAACGATTGGTTGTGGCCAAGGTCATTTCTAATTGTACCTGTTGACATTTTGTACTGCGATGGAGAAATTTTGAAATAACCACGCGTTCTGCATGCGCGCTTGCTTGAAATGACGTCTCAGTTTGCTTTAAACACTCAGGTATCTGTGAAATAGAGAGAATCATTTTTAACACCTTGTAGAGTCGTTCTTATACCTTGAAGAACAAGGTATATTTTTCCTTGTGCTGGAAATAGTTTATTTTTATATCGAGATGTGTCTTGTTATAGATGACAGCTATAATAGTTCATCTATTTTTTAAATAATACTTATTTTCCCTAGAGAACTACCCAACTGGCTTTGGACAAAGACATTTAGTGAAATTGATTCTAAATTGGAACACAAGAGTACAAATTGTGGCTCAAAGTGAAACTTCTGGACATTTGTGTAAAGACGTCTCGTGACGTCATCATCCACCATCTTGGAACGGAATTGAGATTCAAACTAGATTCAGTTAGAACTGTTGTTGATAGGACTTATATATTTTTCACAATTCTAGGATAAATGTTTGGATTTTCTTCGCAAACCGTAAGTCCTGTTTCATATTTTCGCCTTTTTCACCGTGTTTTAAGGGAAATAATTATTTTTGTTAAAATTTACAAAGCTTGTTGTCTTCGCTCTTTTATTTTGTTACTTCAAACGAGCCGATACGTAACAATACATCCTGAATGTCTTAATACAATAGACCTGAAAAACCTGGTATATGGAGAGTGTAAGAGGGCACATATTTATGAATACAAATCATACAGAAATCATTAATCACAGAGATTTTCGGCTATATCCAAGCAAAATGTAAAGGCAGCCTAATTCGAAACATAAATGCTCGTTGAGGTGATCATATTTTCTTGAAACGATATTTAATACGAGTTTAATTTGTGTCTTTTATTTACAATATTGAAAGGGTATGAAGCCCGAGAATCGTTTCAAATTCATTTTGAAATTGTTATTTCGATTTTCGACATTAATTTATTCAAATGTATGCAGTGCTTTGTACCTGCAACCATAACCAAAGGCAAATATACAGCGCTTGTACAGTTTAGGTATTTGTTAACCTCAGACTATTCTTTAAAATGTGATAGCATTTATACTAACAGTTATGAGAATAATGTCCTTACGAAATTGTATAACAGTTATATTGTAAGCCAAAACATCTGTCAGATCGACTTAATTTGTATACGTATTAAATGTTAAGCTGGTCATCCTCTTTGGCTAGCGCAGCTTAATTCAACAATATTATATTTATAAGTATTATATAGTATATAATATATATATATATATATATATATATATATATATATATATATATATATAGTATATATATATATATATATATATATATATATATATATATATATATATATATATATATATATATATATATATATATATATATATAATGTCTCATCCAAAACATCGAAACTTGCCTTTGATGGTAAATAGAAATAATGTAAATATCATAACCTTTGGATGCAAAGTGCCTGTCAATCAAATTTGTTTCCAGCTCGGATAGGAAAATGATATTTTTATTTATTTACTTTCTTTTTAGAATCATCATCATCATCATCATCATCATCAGTCCCGTGGTCTGGTAGACCGTTGGGGCACCACACAAGACTGAACAATCAGCTTCCTCCATTCCTCTCGATTTTCCGTCTTTCTCATTGAGTCGTTCAATGTCAAGCCTGTCCACTCTCGAATGTTTTCTTCCCACCTCTTTCTCTGCTTGCCTCTCTTTCTTCTTCCTTGTACAGTGCCTTGCAGGATTGTCTTGGCAAGTCCTGATGATCATGAGACATGCCCATAACACTGCAGTTTACGTTTTTTCACTGTGCTTAGGAGGTCTTCGTGAGGCCCAATGGCTTGTCTGATCCTTTGCCGTATTTCTTTATTGGTGACACGGTCTTTGTTTGAGATGCCGAGGACCTTTCGGAAGCATCTCATCTCTGTTGCTTGTATCCTTTTCTCTAAGTCAGCTGTTATGGTCGATGATTCACAGGCGTAGAGAAATATGGAGATAACCAGTGAGTGCATCAGTCTGACCTTTGAAATGAGTGCGATGTTCTTGTCGTTCCAGATGGGCTTCAGTTTTGTCTGCGCTGCTGTTGTCTGCGCAATCCTAAAGAGTATTTCAGGCTTTGATCCTTCATTTGTTACAATTCCCCCAAATACTTGAAGCTGTGGACTGTTTCTAGCTTCGTACCTTGGACTTTGATGTCAGTACTCATGCCCTTGGTGTTGTTGGTCGTCATTTTGGTCTTCTCTGAACTGATTTCCATGCCGAAGGCTGCGGAGGTTGTGTCGAGGCTCTCTACTAAGCTTGCTATTTCTTGTTCATTTCCTGATAGTCCATCAATGTCGTCGGCAAAACGTAAGTTGGTGACTGTTCTGCCTCCGATGCTGACTCTCCCTTCATTCTTTTCAAGCGCGTCAGCCATGATTCTTTAAGAATAGTAGCGACATATTAGTGCAAACGAGTATTGTGTATGAACGTGAAGATGCTAACAAGAATAAGAATAGAAGATGACAAAAAGCGGTATTTGGAAACGTCTACATTATGTGATGGCAGATTTATATGATGTTTGAACATGTTTGAACATGTTTTCCATCAAATATAAACCTATTTTAACTGCGTTAATACTTTTGGAACAATTTCATAAATCTTGAAACAAAGATCTTTATTTTCGATCAAAGATGTACAGAAGTTTTAACAAGACTGAAGCTGAATGGGAATATATTAAATGAAAACACTGAACAGAATAGATGCGAATGAAATGATTATGATAATGTAGTATGAGTCTCTACAAACTATTAACATAGTACTAATGCAATAATGAAATGGAAACACATAATGAAAAAACAACGAGGAACAAATTCTCCACTGAGACTTTAAACAAAAACAGGATATGTACTGCCTTGCACCATGACATTAACCCAAAAGATTCAGTTAAACCCCCCACGAATATATGGAAAAATAAACCAAGTGATACGATATTGACGTTGTCATATACGACTAGTTAGTGTCGAACTTACCATAGCGGTGATATGTATTAAATACAACATATGTGTGGTTTATATAACTATATGCATTGTCAACTTTCCAAACTCGCAGTTCGAGATTTTAAATACTCAGTTCAACATTTACATCTCTTGAACGAACTAACTTTCGGTCCTTCCCTCCGCTTTCCGGTCACGCCACTATGTTGCTCTACTGCCAACCATGTTGCACTACTGCCAGCTATATTGCTTTGTTTCCAGCAATGCAGCTCTGTTGCCAACGATGGGGCTATACCTATGCTCTCATGCTGCCAATTACAAACAAACCATACTGGCTCACGCATTATATAGATAAACTTTAATACTAAAAATCAGATATGCATGTGAGATCAATCATATCCAAAATATAAACGGAAAATATTATTTAAATACAAACTTCATTGAACTTTCCATTTCAATATAAATGTTAAATTGTAAACTGAGTATAATTCATATCCCAAAATCGGTATAATTTACCTTAAGTCCAAAATATTCAAAATTAAAAGCTTACGCAGAACCTCCAGACCAGATCTTTCGAGGTATGACCACAATTACAAATAGATCTTAGTAATAGTACAAGGCAAAACTAGTACTCATCCCTATACCTGAAGAAACTTGTCTGTAAAGTAGATACCTGACAAGTTCTCAGAATCAGTGTGCCCGCAAATAGCATATTTGTCCTATACTACTAATAAAAGACACGTAGAATATTCAAGGGTAAAGTGCGCTTGTGCGTCATGACATACAGATATCTCAAAGTGAAAGAACTATAACGATATGCTTCTGTTATTCAGTTTTGATATTAGGTTTTAAAAAAATATTCTACGTATTGCTGTTTGCGCCAAAAAAGTCCACTACATATCTTTCTAATGCATTACGAATATATTTTCTTGCTATTCCGTGACAGACATGTCTTTGTGTTTGAATGTTCCGTGTGAAATTTAATCTTAAACGGTCGTGTTCATTTTGTAAACTTAAACCAAGATATGTTACAAATTTCTTGTATGTTTGTACTGCATCGTGTCCGAGTGAAATTAGATACCATATAATAGATTAGATTGTGTTTTATACATTGCAAAATGACGCATTTAATGGAATATATGAACCATTAGAAAGGTGTTTCAATCTATGCTATGAATTGTCAATTTCAGCTTTGTCAAATTGGTAATATAGGAAGTCTAGACTAACGAGGCATCCATACTGGCATTGATGTGCATCACCTTACGGATGCGGGTACAATAGTTGTAGGAAGAAAAAGACAATTAAACGTATACGAAGTTTGCTGTGGAGATGATCTTTGCAACGATCAAATGTATGAGTCAGTGAGATGTAAGTACATATCCAGAGACCGTCATAACGTGGATATAAAGAATGTTTAATTTCAGAAATGTATGTATACGTCTCCAATATGTGTGTGTGTTGCGGATTGGAAAGTTGATTAGATCGATAGACACACGCATACAGGGACTGCTGTGTGCATAGTCAATGGGGCAAATCATAGCTTCAAATGTCTACATTCACTACCTTAATGCAGCGTTCATTTAATCTGGGATTTGTAATTCAAATATCATTGATATCATTCCTAAATATATTATTTTGTAATAATAAATTCTTCGTAGTAGCATTCCTTTATTTGTTTATATTAATAATAACAGTAGTGGTAGGTAGTAGCAGTAGTAGAAGCATTATCAGAAGTAGTGGCAATAAGATTATCAACAATAAATTCAATAGTAATCGTCTTATTAATATGAATGAGTATTATATGATAATAATACAAGTATGAAGATAAAATATTATATGCTATTGAAACAATATTTTACTTACACTTGATCATAATTTGCAACAGTGTTATTATTCTTATTATTATTGCAGCAAGATTCGTCACATTTGCCAATGTAGGCAAACTTAACTACACTACCTTAAGAACCATGTAAAGAGTTGCATTGGGAGCGAAAGACTTGTGCAGTTATCATATGTGAAGACGCAATTAAACACTACACATCAAAGAGTTCACTCTGTGTAAATGTGTGAAGCACTCTTAAGTCACTAACATACGGTATCAACGCTTTTATCTATGTTTTTAAAAGATGAAGAAATAAATGCATATCTTCCATAAAGAAGCATTGCAAATAAATAATAATGAAATGGAAGCAGTGTTGTTCATATACGCCAATGAGAGAATGGCTCATCCTCAACATTGATTCTTGACAAATATTGAAAGGTAACAAAGATCTATTGTTCCTACTTATAAATATACGCAAACAACCATTATATATAGTCTTTGTATTCCATTAGGGAAGGAAAACACCAATATCTCTGTGCAAACTAGAATGATCATCTGATTTGCTTAGAGTATCATATTTCAGTTAGTACAGTTTTCTTTGTTGACACTTCAAAGAAGTTATAGAAACCGCTAAATAATTATAGTTAAATTATGCACAAACAAACAACGTAATAATCGATTTCCTGCCAGGATATATAATACATATGTTCATTCTGACTGGACTGCTTTCTTCCGTGGTATGAATTAATTCCAAATGGTAATCAATAACGGCTTAAAATGTCCTGGTAGTCCGGGAAAAAATTGACCCCTACTCAGTCAAACCATAGTAATTGATATGCACTCACTAGAACTGGTGTCCTCGTAAACACAAACGCATACCCACACTGGCGGAAAGCTTCTCATATGCTTAAGAACCTCATCACGTGCAACCTGAAAAATAATGCTTGAAATGACCAAATTTGGTACATAAAATATTGTAACATGACCTATTAAAAGACGTAAAGACTGTATGCTTCCAACTATTATCAATAATGGATGTGTTCTTCTAGAAAAGGAGCAAATGTTGATTTAGGAAAATCTCTAAGCAATCGCATAACCTAGCAAATTATGAGTCTGCGTAAAATTATGATCGACAAGTTGAAAGTATTTATGATTATTAAATGCTCATTTTTGTCTCCATTAACTTTACAGTGTCAGAATCGAGCAGTATGGTACGATACTGAATACCTTCAAATTGCACGCACGTGTACTATACGTGTGCCTGAAGATAGTATAGTGTATTAGGAACTACTTTGTGAACAACCCATGGACACTCATGTAGTAGCGCCTTAGGTCCTGGTTGATTAAATTTGTTAGTGAATGAACTGAAGCAGCTGTTTCGTCCATTGGAAAGTACAGATGATAAAGTTAATGATGTGGACGAGCTCACTGAGTAAGAAACGAAACTTTGAAAAAAGCAAACGAATGAAAGTAATCTCCGCAATGTCAACAACAAACGTGAGAGACTCAGTAATTGAAAATGTCTTTCTTATCATGAAAACAATTATTTAGGAGAATATTCTTATTTTTTCGCAAATAGAGTGGTTATGACTATGACAAGTGCTCTTTTGGGCCTAATAATATAGCACAGAACAGCATGTCGAGGCCAAATGCTACTGCATATCTATTAAAGACGTACCATTTTACATGTCTGTCAAAATACTAGATTCGAGAAAAAAATGCAACTGACGGTTTTGGTAGGAAACAAAATGTCTCAGAGCCAATAATCCAAGAAGACGAAAACGTATTATTTCCGCTGGGCAAATGGAGTGTTACACAACAGCTGATAATTTTTGATACAATGTTAAGTTAGCGATAGAAGACACACTGTATGATACAGGTCATAGCTGGGGTCCCTCCAACAGCGCGATGCAAGTGACAGGGCAAAGCATGTCTTCTTTTGCTGGTAATAAGAATAGTAATAAATATACTTACATTTATGCGTCTAACATTTCCTCAAATTGTACTGTCTTAGTTCTTCACATCCGAACGACATGTCCTCCAAAACCTGATACACACAGAAAAGCTGTACTGGAATTTCTATTAGCCCCAGTTTCCAGCTGAAATCATTTCCCCATACTTGACTGAACTGACCCAATAATCCATCCACTCATAATCAGAAAGCAAAATTGAGTAGGATCAACATCGAAACAAAATCCATGTGCATTCATTCACAATATGACTCTGAAATTCAATTTTAAGTAGACCGAAACGACAATTCTTTTTGAAACTGATGTAGAGAGCGCGACTAAATTAAAAGGTCGCTGGTCAAAGGTCAGATGCAACAAGACCGTGGTACACAAAGTAGGTATTAAAATAGATGAAACATATTCAAAGCCATGATATAAATTTTCTGGATATAGTTGCATCTGAAATGTTTAGTGTTTCTGACCTTTCCAGAATCGGAAGAGTCACACCTGTTTATTTTGTAATCGTACGCGAAAGCCCAGGGATTAAATTAATGATCATTTAGGTCTTTATCCAGAATTCTATTGAATGCAAGGAACAGTCTTCAATAGTTAGAAGATCTGCATGAAAATGCATATAAAAATAGCAACGATGTTTTAATTGACCATGTTTGTTCATTTAATGCAAGCGGATTGGCTTTATTTGTGCAGTGATAAATTGAATTAATGATATATGGTGCAATTATTCAGTAAATCTTCTTTCTGTGTCTCTGAAAGATATCGGTAAAGCTTGGTTGAAATTTATTAAGTGAGGTTCACAAAATAAAAAGTTTACGTAAGCGACAGATATCTTATTGGAGTGTTGTGTGATTGCATTGTTGAAAAAATGTAAGGTGCAAAGCCTTTCCTTCGAATCTTCTCCTTGGATTGGATGTTACATGAGCTAATCAGCATACATATTTTTTTGAGAAATGAAATTCTTTATAATCTGGTTTTATTTGACCTTGCATAGAGTTTTAACTGTTCAAACCATGATCGCTCTTCCCTTATTGGTTTACTGACCCATTTTACAAGCAGGAAACCCACAAGAGAGATTTCGTAAACAGTAAAGATATTATAACCATATTTTCTTTATTATAACAAGTATTTCCTATATCGTGATATAAATAATACATCCATCAGATAACTCCTCATTATGATATTTTTAATTTAATTATTTTCATATAAGAAAAACTATATATATATATATATATATATATATATATATATATATATATATATATATATATATATATATATATATATATATATATATATATATATATATATATATATATCCTGAAACAATTTTTTTATAAATCACCACATTATCAAATCTGATCATTTCATCGAAAATCTTGAAATAAATGTTTAAACAATGCATCAATTTGTCTTCCATATTTTGTTCTTTTTGTCATCATTATATATAAGCGTTTTATTTTAGTTAATATGCTTTTGAAGACTGTGAAATATCTTACATACACAAATATTAGTGTCATAGTAACATTTCAAGCGACAGGTTTATTTTACTTAACCCAACTGTCACATTCCAATCTTTCATCAGGTCACCTTTATTTCATATTTACGAACCATTAAAGAACGTCCGGAAGTAAGCAAAAATATTGGCATGCTAAGAGAAACGGTATTTACCAAAGAATTTAGAGAGTTAGTAAATATTGTTCAACAATGAATAAAATAAAGAGAAAATTTTTAACACTTTTTGTGGTGATTTTAATAGTTTCTAGTAATATTATAATGCAAGCGTTAAAATTCAGGACAATAGTGATGATGGTGACTGTTCCAGTCGACCAATTTTTAAAACCTCTTTGCATTTCTTAAAAGGAATGTATTTTACGCTTTCGTTGTTCAGCGAGATAGACAATCAGAAAGGCCATTTCAGCTCTTCTCTGGTTGTGTAGTATCAGACGATGTCGCTGTGTTTGTTTGTCACATATGTATGATGAGTTTGCGAAGAGGATAAATGTATCGGCCAAATCAACAGCTATTTGTCTTCTGGATCCCAATGTGTTTGAATGGGTGAGTGTCATATGTACTCTACCACAATACAAAGGCAGTCTTACGAATGCACTTCCTGTACTCGATTGCACAGATAACAACATCCTCCGACAGGTTCACAATATATCATTGTATCATTGCATTTTACTTGTATTTCTCGTCGATTTATGTTTACTCTCTCACACATATCTAACTCATATGTCGCGTGTCGATGTTTATATGTTGTTTGTGATCTGGACGGATATAAAGGTCACCAAAGAAACATTTCATCACCTCAAAAGCTCTATTGTTACCATCTCTCTCTCTCTCTCTCTCTCTCTCTCTCTCTCTCTCTCTCTCTCTCTAACACACACACACACAAACACACTCACACAATGTCTGCCTGCCAAGTTACGTACAGAGGTAATTGTCCTCCCTTCTTAGGAGGTTTGTCGAGAAAGATTTGAAAACTCATGATATAAAAGCCAAGGTCATAATTTGAAATCAAGTGTATGGCCGCAAGAAACTTAACTTCGTATAAATGTCTAATGAAATACCTATTGCAGCACAAGTATGTTGCCTAAAGCTCAAGAACAGTATTTTTGTTCTAGTAAATAATAGTCAATGGAGTAAACTAATTACTGCTTCAGCAAGTGCAGAATATTGCCAGTTATGCTAAAGTCATGGAATCAATTTAGGAAACTGCACACAATAATAAATAGAGATGAAAAAGAAAAAAATAGCATATTCGGAGATGAATTTCAAGTGAATCGGGTCGTTTGGCAAAAGGATTTAGGGTTAGAGCTAATATATTATTATAGAGTATTAAGAGTATTACATTGAATCAATGGTATTAATTATTAAATTGAATACTGACTGGACATTGGTTTGAACCTGAATATTTAAAATTATAACGTTGATTATGCATACTTGTTCAATAATCACGACAAAAGTAATTAGAAACATTGCACATGGGGTGTTATTGCACCTGTAATAATCCTATGGGCATTTCTTAAACTTTTGAAACTTTTGTTGACAATATAACAGATATTGGAGAAGGTACATAGCGCTTATGTTAGTAAAATTGATCTCTACAAACAATGAATAACTAGGATCATTTTTGTCATAAAAGATTCGATCCGCAGATGTCTCGGAGGTGTAGCATGGAAATGAAGATAGCCTACTCTTTATAACATATAGTTCCTAATTGAAACTTGTCATGTGCCAAATATCACTTGTGAGAGCCACCAAAAATATATGGTGCAAAAATTCTTTGTTTGGCCAATAAGCTCCATAACTTCCAATTTGCAGAAATAAATGCGGTTTACCGGCCTGATGTATACATTAATTCAGATTAAGTATCGCACGCTATTTAATAATTACAGAGCACAGCACATAATGCTGAAATTATGGAGCAGAAGCTACTTATTGTCTATGGGGAATATTTTGTAACCTCCCAGAACATTATCCAGGTGGCGCACTGTTACTGTCGGTGATGATGTAGTATTTGAATAATTTAATTCAAGTAATTTATTATAAAACATTCAGACAACGTAAGATCTTAACAAATTACAGAAAGACAGGTTCGCCACACTCTTATATATTCTATTTTTATTCAGTGTCCGTATGTGTTTAAAAACTAACGTACTTGCCTAGTTAGTTCTAATAATACAGCTGCTGATAGATTTGGACCACAGTGATTTGAACTTGTTTGGGAAATATGAGTAGTCCATACATGTAAGTATGCATTCATTTCAGTGCCACATCACCACACTATGGGATAGATAAATTGAAATGTATATTTAATTTGCATTGTTTGTTAGTTAGGTTTTTTTATTTCTTTATATACTATTCTACTGTAACATTGTATGTTGGACTAAACCATGTCCAGAATGAAGTTTATTTTTTAATTGATCTGAATTATCTATCGTGGTTTTGTAGTAAACTGGTTTATCTCAATCTGGATCTTGAACTTTGGAAACTCATAATTCCTTGTCGGGTTACCTATTGTTTACTACGCTTATTATATTAACATTTTAGTAATAGACTTCTATTTATAACAAAGATTTTATTTTGTAAACATTAACAACTTTCTAAAAGGTTAGTTTTGATTAGTTAATGGTATTTTGTTAGAAAATGCTAATGGTGACCTGGAGTCAAGTAGAATATTATATAATCGTGTTACTGGAAAATTCATTAATTTGTACTTTAATACCCGCGCAGAATCAAGTTATTGTTGCGTACATTTTAAAATTGAAACCTTTAACAATTTTAAAAATTTTAACAAATTATAAAATTCCGAGCAACAATTGTCCATCTTATTTTCTAGATTTTGTTTGCAGTGCTCGCAGGCGAAATGAGGTGCCCAGGGTTTGTCTTGATCCCCAACAGGCATGCCGAAATATGCCTTGTAGGCCTCACACATCTTAGCAGATGCTTCCACTGAGTACTTTTTCGTTCTTGTCTTGATAAACCGGCCGCAGACATAGCAAAATGTCTCTGCCGTAAGCTTCCAGCCGCTTGATGTCATCTCAGAAAATGCAGATATGTATCCACTTTGGCAGCTGGTACTAAACTGAACTGGTGGGCTTAAGGTTCCTGTATTTATGCTACTATTTATATTACTGAAAAGTTCTAGAATGTTCTCGAAGTTACTCCAAGTTTATTCAGCACTGAATCTCTGGAATGTTCTGAAAAATAGGTGAATTTCAAACTATTACTGTCCTGGTCACAAAAGCAAAGTTTTTGGGGAATAATAGCCATTTTCTGTACTTTTGAGGCATAAGCAATTAGGAATTAATACTTACTACCCAGAAACAAAAATACAATTTGTTACACGGTGCAATTAATTAGGTGATAATGTCATTTACAGCTCCACAGAAAGGTCACGTTTTACAAAAGATTTAAACATCAAATTTGCAACAAGTTGCCCAACCTTTCCACCTTGTTGTCAAGCCTTATATTATCTCTAAGGTAAAGAAAACCGAGAAAACTGGAGGTACCAAAACAACCTTGAATGGGTAAACAAAAAACATAAATCCTTTCATATGCTGAAACTGAAAAAGGAACCCAATATTAAAAATAAGCATGTCACCACTGTGAAACCAAAACAAGTTCATAAATTCTTTCGAAGGGCAAGATTATTGATATAGGTTATATGAAAAAAAAAATATAATGCGCACATGAGAATAACAAATGTGAGACAATAGTTGTAAAAAGACATAATTTGTAGAACATTTTTTGTATCTTCAACAAAGATAATACATTAATAATAGAACAGTAATCTATTTTGAATAGCAGCTACTACAAACACCATAAACCCATTAAGTATAATGTTTTGGAAGGGGAAAATATCACCCAATGGGCAAAGTCACTGGAAACCAAACAAATATCGATATGATGACTATACATAAATACTTACACAAATAATAAAAACAACAGAGTCACTCTATTAAACCACCTGATAGTTACAAAAACAAGGATTTAATTCTTCCTGAATATGACCTCTCCAGTGGCCTAAGTGTTTAGAGCGTCCGCCTAGGGAGTGGGAGGTCTCGGCTTCAAACCCTAGCCGAGTCATACCAAAGACTTGTAAATAAATGTTACTAGCAGCTGTCTCGCTTGGTGCTCAGCATTAATATGTTAGGGATAGGACAGGTCAGCCTGGTATCAGGATAATGTGACTAGGTGCGACATGATGATACATGTCTGCGGAATGATGCCCCAGTGTTAAGTATCACTATAAACTGCCACACTCCAGACATCATGTCACTGAAAAATGTTTAAAGCTACATAACACATACAAATCACTCACACACATTCATACTCTTCCTAAATCTGAGATGGTGTTTCATGTGACGAGATATTAACAGAACTCAAGACAATACAATCATTGAGTCCTTTTGTTACGTATATGTAATTAAATTGCTTGTGTGTTAGTTTTAAAATTCTTTTCATTTTATTTTTGTTTCATTACATTTTATTGTAATGATTATTGAAGAGATTCAGAGTTCTTTTTCAGTAGTTCGATGTTTTCTTTTAGCAAGTGTTGTTTGTTTAAGACGTAGAAGTGTTACATGAGAATTACTTTTAGTTAACCTAGTTCGTCTTAGGTTGAGAACTTCGTAAACAGGCAGTTAAAATGATTGGTCAGTATTAGGGCCATACTTTGATTGCGTGATCACCATGTGTAAACAACGCTTTTGTGATTGGTTCTTAAGTGGGGCTCCACTGGCGTACGTGATAGTTTTCTTGTAGTAAGAGACCACATGAACCATCTCGCGAGACTTGAAATGATGTTTTGGGGATTTAAATACGCATTCTTAATATTCTTCTGGGAGAGTCGTTTTAACATCTTGAAGGAACAAGGTGTTTCTTTTTATTGTTGCCAGATTGTTTGTTTTTCATCTGACGTTTGGATTTAATAATTTATTCTCCTGGAAACTCAAGAAGTTGACTTTTTATAAAAAAATTCTGAAAGATATTCACGGAAATTTATTCTGGAATTATTCGGAAACAAAAACGGTGATTCAGTTGAGGAATTGTTGATATTCATACATTGGACCACATCTGACGTCATCGCCTTCCATATTTGTACGTCGTCGAGATTCGAACCTGGATTCTAATAGAACTATTTAGTGATAGGACTTGTGTTTTCATTCTTAGGATCAAATTTTGGATTATATTCACAAACTGTAAGTCCTATTTACCAATTTTTACATTGTTTTCTAGGGAAATAAATTATTTTGTTAAAATATACAAAGCTTGTTGACTTCACTCTTTTCTTCTGTTACATTTGTACGAGCCTACAAGTAACACTTTATTGTCGGCTTTAGCATAAGATATATATTACTCACATACATACACGAATGTCTGTCTATCTGTCTGTATGTCTGTATGTATGCATGTCGGTATGATGTTTTGACATGTAATGAGTTGAGACGAAAAAGAAAGAAAATGAAAACAATTGCACAATGTATCATATCAAAAAGATGTGTTACATTTAAATACAATTAATATATGATGGGCCACAAAACTGCATTTGTCACATTTTTAAACACTTTAAATAACAAATGAAATTTGGGACTGGGACAACGATTAAAGTCTTGGCATATTGGTGGTAATGGATATTATCTTCTATCATTAGGATATGATTCCACAGAACTTAAGATCATCTGCTTTTGAAAATTCTGTAATTCCTACATATCATTTTGACATGATCATTATATAATGACATCATTTATACAACATTAATATATCAAGTTGTATCAGTATGAACTCTGGGAGAGATTGGACATAAAATCACATGATTGTGACTTCTGTCAAATAATGGAAAGAAACATTTGGGAAATCACTAATAATTGCAGTAATATTTATGTGAAAGAAAAAGCAGTGTTACTGTGCCTTAAAACACCCTAAGCAAAGCAAAACAAACCAAACTTAACAATAGTGATGACTAAATGACAACAGTACCAGTCCGAAAAGTGACACCTACATATTACTACATAGTGATGCATAAAATTAACTGAGACTTTCATCGATAAATACATTGATGATTTCTTCTGGAAAGTCCACATCTGATTCAAATAATCCACCAATCAATAAGCTATATCTGGCCCTGTTATTATTATCTATCACAAATGGTCCCCAAACAGATGTGTGGTATCTAACAACAGCACTTTCTTTTCCTAGGCTGACTATCACACTGAATAAAAAGAAAACATTTACCTATTATTAGTAAAGCAGTCAAAAGTTTTAAAAGGCTGTTTAAATGAACATATACATACATATCTACCAACAGTTTAATTATAACTAACTCTGTCTATACTCATCTGTTAACTGACATAAACCATTAATACAATCGAACCTATCTACAAAATTATCATTCTATTTATATATCTGTCTAATAATTCTAAGTCCAAATTTACTCTCATAAACAAAATGCATTAAAGATAAAATATCGACTCTTACCTTCATTTGCTGTCATCTATTGCACCAACAATCACCATCTGTCTGTGCTGAATACTATCATCAAATTCAAGTCTGACTTCATTCTCATGAAAATATTCGGGAACATCCGTCCCAGAGGTATCCATACTGAAAGTTGTGCTAAATGTCCATAAAAACACAATGCAATATATCAATAGACTGATATTGCTATAGAGAGGAATCAAACATTGTATAAATAGATTGTCACTGTTACAGGTAGAGTTCATGCAGTGTATGCGTTGACTGTCATTGATACAGAGATAACACACTGTTTACAGATAGACTGACATAGTCATAGACAAATCATGCAGTGTTACATAGATTGATATTGTTATTGGGATCTTACAGGGATCACACAGTTTGCTGTGTGACAACCTTTATCGAACATAAGCAAACGGTATGAACCCAAGAGTATTACGTCTCTTTCAAGTAGTATGGCCAACATTTGCCAAAGCACAAGAAAATAGTTTGAACCGGGGAGTTTGAGGTCTCTCACAACTAATAGGGCAAGTGTTTTTTGGAGCATTTAATCAGTATTTGAACCTGCGTATACTAGGTTTTTTTCCAACACGTTCTGGTATTCTTTCTCAGGAACACTGGGAAAAGGTTTAATGCCAACTTTTCTCGGTTTTTCCCATTTCATATGGTAATCATTTGCTGGAAGACATGAACAGATGTTTGAACTCAAGGGTTCTTCATCCTTTCCAAGCATCCCTTGATGGCCATACATGCATTGATAGTCATGTCTTTGACTCCCATGCTATATCATCAGTCAATCATATTTATTCACACAAACTTTAAGCTGAGAAACAAGATGTCATGGTTGAAAATGTTGGAAATTAGAATAAATGTTGGTGCAAAAGTCTTGAAATAAAAATTCTTGAATTAAATTGCCAACCTACCAAAGTCTCGATTATCAAGTGTAAGTGTATTTTGGTTACAAGGTAATTTACCCTTTTCAGATATAACATGAATGGATATGTTTCTGATGTGAAGATTATCAATTTTTAAAGCATATATTACTAAATTATCAGTATGTATTAGACAAATAGTTTCACAGAATATTGTTGGGTAAACTGTGTAACATACTGTTCACTTTGTCTCTCTTGAAAAAGATCTAAGCAAAACCTATATGTACACGATGCCAAAACAATGATGTTTCTCAGATTCAAGTGCATGAGGTGATAACAGTGTTGCCTCAAACATGAATGCATGAGGTGCTAGTACAGCAAGTAAACCACTGAGAAGAAGGCGGCTTATGAGACGTGGTTTGATACGGGGGTGACACTATCAAACTGCTTAGAGATATACCAAAACTGATGTACACTTTCATATAAAAATGTAGCATTGTCTTAGTAATGTGCAAAATGTAATAAGGCCAGTAAATACAACTATTGTACAGTGCGCACATGTTGTACTAACCATTGTACATATGTGGTGGCATTGGGTCCAACCGAGTGAAATTAAGTGATATGTGCCAAACAAATTTTCAGAGATCAAACTGAACATGTCTGTATTGGCCGTGGTGCATATTTGCAAACCTAGGGTGTAAATGTCAGCCCCGTTGAAAACTGGAAACTACCACCCAGGTATCATACTTTGTGATTACATGGCTGAACTCCATGCCTTTCCTCTCCCACATGAATGTACATTTTATAATCAGCTGAGTACCAAATTAAGGTTTAAAAAATGTCATAATAACTTTATAATGAGCATTGCTAAAAACCACATTTAAATTGCTTCAAGCCTGTGATATATTCTGTTTTCTAAATTTTTCAAAGAGTAAATTTTTTTCCATTTTTTTAATGACATGGATAATGTATGATGTGAATAAACGTATTTTGAAAACAAATTGGAAATTATTTAATTCATAATATTTTAAACACAGTAACACAACTATTGAAATTTCAATTTATTTTTATATCAAATTCGAATACTTTTAAATAAATGAAAAATTAAATATTATTTAGCATGAATCTGCCATCTATATATGCCACGCCAAAGATATTTCCTTCTACTTTCGAAGATCATCCATGCCAAAGCCTATTATCCAATTCTCTGGATACTCTTTCATTTGATATGATTGTATTTTAATTTTTAGCATGGCATTGATACACTTTTCTGAACCTGACTGAAGATAAAATAAAAAAGTTTGGAATGGAGAAAAGGTACAGAGACCACAAATCACTTGATTTTTGAGGATTATTAAGAGAGTTTTTTATACACAAGGCCGGTTTGTTACGGTACTCTTGCCTGACTCTAGTTGTGTCATTGGATAGTTTCGTGCCTCCAAAGTATTGACAAAGATTGTGAAACTACAAAACTATACCTATTAAAGGCTTGCAGCAGGTTTTAACTCCATGGGTCATAAATCAATCCATCCAACAGTACAATGTAGTTTAGTTCTGACTCTTCAATTAATACATTCAATCGATATTACACAGTACAGAGACGTATACATCAGTGACAGCAAGGTTATAATGTCATGAGTGGAAAATATCAATACACTTTTTATTCTCTCTCCTTCATTTTAATATGTCCAACTCATTTATGTGCAATCCACATATGAAATCGGCACCTTCACTTAAAAATCAATTCTTAGCATTAGAATGCCTACACCAATACACCTGAACAAATAATCACAATTATCAAAAATGCAGGATGAAGAGGGCACCATACAAATAATAATGATTGTACATATAAATAATTGTTCATCTTTGAACTTGGGAACACAAGTAATTAGGGAAAACAATAAAACTACAATTTAAATGTCTTAACCAAAAGATCAAGGTCTACAATGCTATAAAATTAGCTGTCCATAGAAAAAGCTGAGCTAACATATTGTCACATTCAGAAATTATAAAAAATATGAGTTTAAGAAAAGAGTACCCAATAAATGGCAAGAACAAATGTTTTCAATTTATATTGTTGGTATACCAGCTGCCTGGGGGTTAATATGTAACATGATAAACTTAGACTAAGGCATTACATCATCAGAAAGTGTCTGAATGACAAAATAAATTTCGGTTAAGTAATAAGATAATGTCACATAACCTCTGAAATTTTAAATTATTTGAATTAGTAACCATGTTTAAAGTAGACCCAAATTTAGACAGAAGAGACTCTGATTGTCTGTCACTGCATACTATTAACTGTTCACGTTAAGTCTTGAATGGAATAAATCATATCTGCCCTAAACTACCAACGTCTAATTGGGAAGTTGTTTGGCTATACTATCATATGCTTACTGTTAGCGGTTCAGTGCATCAGCTGCCTCGTGATTACTCGTCTAATAAAACCCTATGCAAATACTGCTATCCATTCCGGATAAGTAACAATAACAGGATTTTCCACCTGCCAGGCTTGGTGGGCACAGTGGATGTCAGATCAGCTGAATTTTCCTTTAGGACTAATTTGATGTCATTTGAATTCTTAGCAAAAACTACATATTGATAAGACCATCCATTCAAGTGGAGTTGTGAAAATAAAATATTCAAGATAACCACTGTAATAGCCCTACTGGATGTCACGATGCAACCATTTTCATTTAGGACCAAATGGGCCTCTTAATACGTCTTCTGTTGAAAACCTGGGCATGCTGATATGAATTCCTGCTTAACAAGATTTTTTAAGATGGCTGCTGTTGTGGCAGTTATGGATGTCCAGGTGACACCAATTTCATGAAGGGCTAACTTTACATCATATAAAGTTCTTTTTTGCGAATATGCCATGTCAGCATGATATCCATTAAAGAGGAGTAGGAATAAGACGATTTTCAAGATGGCTGCCATGGTGTTTAGATTATCATCATTTCCCCCTAGGCCCTTCTAGACATATTAAAGCTTCTTAGTGAAAACCCCATGTTAGATATGATGATCAATTCAATAAGAGTAACTATATACTGGATGTCTCAGTATATGTGTGTTCATCCTGGGCCAACTATATATTATAAGAAGTGTTTTGGGAAGAAAAAAAAAACAATTTTGATAGGTCATTCCAATCCGAAAAAGAAATTATAAGATTTTCAAGATAGCTAACATGGTGGATATATAGGATGTCAGATCCGAACAATTGTTATTTAAGACCAACTAAATGTTATAAAATGTACTTTAGAGAACATATCATATGCACAGTTTCATCCATTCAGGAGGAACAACAATAAAGAGATTATAAAGATAGTTGTTTTGGTGGCTATAGTGGTAGTCTGTACTGAACCATCGCCATTTTCATCCACCTAGAACATGGGATGAATGTGTTTGTAAAGTTTCATAGCTAACCAATGTGTAGTTTAGGTGGAGTAATGATAACAAACTTTTGCTAATGGATGGGAGGAAACTTGAACATTGTACACATAGATGTCTGACATTGGTGTGGCATGCAGATGCTGTATAGACATGCTTTTATTTGTGTGGATACCGATGCCAAGACCGAATCCAGGTAAAGTAAAATAGCTCTCCTCAACTTGGTAGAGATGGAGCTTCAGGGTATGGATGGTAAATATTTATTCATGAACGACAATAGAACAATGTTTCCCCATTCATTACCCTTGAATTATGTGCAATATTCCATAAATGTAAAGTCTGAGTGGCAGATGTCTCAGGCAGAAATTCATAAGAAACATCACATTAAAGAAAAATGCATGCAATATACTTCAATTACATTTGTAACTATTGATTTCAGGAAGCAATTAAGAGCATTACACGTGAATCTTTCTAAGCCAGAATTAAAGGCTCCTGTTTTGGGAGACTACCCACTATATATGACTAGACGCTTATTGTCTCAGCAATTATATTATATAATGTTTGATTGCATTTACTGAGTTTCTACCTGTCCTAAGAGACACTTTTTAGGGAAGAAGAGATAGCCTCTTAAGATGGAGTTTGCTGCACAAATATCATGAAACCTTCCAAAAGTATTCTCCTGTGAAAATTTCTACAACAAATCATTCCGACTTAATGGCGACATGCTTTATGTGTTCCATATTCTGTTCTAAACCTTAGGTTATTGGAAGGACAAGGCGGATTATGTCGAGTCCTTAGAGCTGAATATTGCCGCTGATAATACAGCACAATTAGAATCATGATCAATCAATCAATCAATCGGTAGTCTCTTGGAAGCCGAGGAAGACATGTTGTGCAGTCTCATCAACGATGGACGCGTATGTGGCTCCGGAGTCCAAATTCCGATGAACACAGGCGGTTGCAGATGGGGCATGGGACACCGGTACTCGGGGGTGGCTGAGACGCAGCTTTGTGACGTCTCTCACGGGCTGCAGCAAGACGCTGGCGGCGGTCAGCCTCGAAGGTGGAACTGGCTTTTCTGGTCAGGACTCGCCAGTGACTTCTGTCTGAGGCAGCGAGCTCGAGCTGATGCGGTTGAAGGTCTGTCCATTTGATGTGCATCTTGAGGTTGTCTTTGTACCTCTTGTGAGGGCGGCCTTGGTTTCGGTTGCCTTGGACTAGCTCGCCAAAGAACAGTTGCTTTGGGATTCTGTTTTGATCCATGCGGATGACATGGCCGGTCCAACGAAGCTGGGCCTGGATCAGTTTGGCTTCGATGCTTGTTGTGTTTGCTCTATCAAGGACTTCCTGGTTGGGGATTCGGTCATGCCACTTGATCCTCATGATGGCTCTCAGGGAGCGCTGGTGGAATTGTTCCAACCGACTGATGTGCCTTCGGTATACAGTCCACATTTCACAGCCATACAAGAGAGACGTCAGGACAACTGCATTGTACACCTTCAACTTTGTTGACAAGTGTATATCCTTGTGCTGCAAGACCTTGGTTTGAAGTCGTCCGAGTGCTTGGCTGGCCTTTGGATCCTCGCAGTGATCTCTTTGTCCAGGGAGCCATCACTGGATATTGTGCTGCCTAGGTATTTAAAGCTGTCCACATTCTTCAGCTGCGTGTCGCCGATGGTGATGCAGGGTTGTGAAGGGACAGTGTTTGGGGCAGGCTGGAAGAGGACTTCTGTCTTTCCTAGGCTAATTGTGAGTCCGAACAGATTGGAGGCTTGAGAAAACTTGTCCACAATTGTTTGTAGGTGAATCTCTTCATGGGCCATGAGGGCAGAGTCATCTGCAAAGAGTGCTTCAGTGATGAATCTTTCAAGCGTCTTGGTTTTAGCAGCTAGGCGTCTGAGATCAAACACTGATCCATCCAGGCGATATCTAATGTAGATACCATGGTCAAGGTCACGGATGGCGTGGAGCAGTACCTGCGTGAAGAAGAGGCTGAAGAGCACGGAGCGAGTACACAGCCCCTTTTGACACCATTAGATATGGGGAATTTCTTAGAGGGTTCACTGTCTGAAAGAATCTCTCCAGTCATGTCATCATGGAAAGCCGGATGAGGTTGGTAAACTTCTGAGGACAACCAAGCTTCTTGAGTATTACCCACAGTGCGTCTCTGTTGACTGTGTCGAATGCCTTCGTCAGGTCCACGAAGACGGCATACAGATTCATGTTCTGCTCAAGGCATTTCTCTTGGACTTGCCTTACTGCGAAGATCATATCAGCAGTGCTACGGTCTGGGCGAAAACCACATTGAGACTCAGGTAGGTTATCTTCTGACATTGATGGGATAAGTCTGTTGAGAATGAGGCGAGCAAGTATTTTGCCAGCTATGGAGAGTAGGGAGATGCCTCTATAGTTATTGCAGTCCGCACGTGTGCCTTTATTCTTATAGATGGTTACAATTGATGCGTCGCGGAGGTCGTCTGGCATCTCCTCTTCCGTCCAGATGCTGGTTAGCACATCGTGGAATGCCTCTAGAGTCTGTTCACTGAGAGCCTTGTACACCTCCGCTGGGATGCCATCCTTACCAGGTGCCCTGCCACAGTTCATTTGTTTAATGGCCGTCCTCAACTCCTCTATCGTTGGCGGAACATTCAGTTGGTCATGATACAGAGTGTGCATTTATAATTGACTTACATTTTGGGCAACTCTAAAGGTTTATATTAAATAAAGTTGCAATGGGGAATTAGGGCATGGTTAATTAGAATTATTGGTACGGAATGAAATCAACAGAGCGACTCACTTTTCTCATTACTTGCAGGAATTATAACTAATGTCTAAAACAAAATTTGGTTATTGAGGATTAAATAGCTTTCTCTAAATAAAAGATTACCAGAATACTTCTTTTAAATAGGTTTATGTGGCGAAAACATTTTAAAGGAAACAGTGTTCAGAGGGACAGATGAAGTCAACGACTGTTAGTATGTACTGTATGCATTGTGCAATGCAACGTTTTGGTTTGGTTTCGTAATTTATGGCACAGCAACAAACGTATGTTATCTAGTGCCAAGAGTAAAGTGTCTTGCCGAAGGACATACCACAGTAGCTAACTTTTGCAGGTAAAATGAAAGAATTCTAACCTGCATCCTTTCAATCAAATGCCCAGCATGCTAACCACACAGCCACCACTACTCGCTATGTTATATAAATTAAGAAATAAGACAGACTTTTTGTAAATGCATTGTTACCACTCTGTACTCAATAACTAAGTAACAGAAAGAAGCAAAACCAAAGCAAAACTAAAATGTTTGTTTTAAATTTAACAATTTAATTATCAAAGTCATAAAAGAAAATGTGAAAGGACCTCACAGTATTGTGGAGTTATTCCAAAACCAGTCCTTATAAAAGTCTATGAAAGTCCTAAATGAATGAAAAGTTCCTTATAAATTTCAAAACCGGAAATGTACTCGTCCTTTAAGAACCATGACGCTGTCACGATGGCTTGTCCAGATATCATTCGAATATTTTATCACAGTTCAAGAATAATATCACAGTCCAAAATGAGCACTTTCTTTTTCCACTGAGCCATCAAAATAAATATTTTTCCCCTCGAATAATACCTAAGTACAACATACAACACGTCTGCAGACTTATAACAGGAACACAAAGAGTGATAATGACTCCCAAATCGGAATGAATCTGATTCCTTAATTCTTTTTATATACACTCTCTTTCTTGTAACTGTACTTCGTAATAGATCTTACATTACATACGACGCTACTCATTTTGCGTTTAACGTTGCCTATTTACGTGATCCAACCCAACCAATGGGAAGTTACTGAATTGTTTCAAGAAACTTCAAAACCCCATCAGGCAATAAGAAATTAAGCCAATGGCTCCACTGAGTCTTAATAGTAAGACTGTGTAAGCATCTATGTATAGATCCTATTTAATTTGCCATCTAAGCAGAGTGAGGTCACATACACAGATTTATAACAATGGATATTTTATACAATTTACAACCATGAATAAAAATTACGAACATTAAATAAAATCATTTACCAGGAGTTGCAAAAAATATAGATATACGAAACAGCATAAGACGAATAACAATTTTAGACAAAAGCATTTGTCATCCAAATAAAATGGACACCACTTCTCTTGCAAAAAGTTATAAAAATGTCTAAGAATGTGATTTTACAAACTTTGCATCACTTGGTAAGCTATGAAACTTTGTTTAGCAATTTAAGTTATGACACAAATATTTTGTGATTCAATATGCAAGGAAGGTTTCAGATATAATTATATAATGCTACAATTACTCACTGAAATGAAAGACAATCATAACTCTTTGGTTATGAAATCAAAACATTTTTAAATCCCCTATATAACGCTTTTTTCCTAAATACAGTAAAGTAAATATTTTTGAAATCCCTTATATAACATCTATTCTCAAGAATGTAATAAAGTAAACATTTTTTAAATCATCTACGTAACATCTATTGTCTAAAATATAATAAAGTAAACATGTTTGAAATCCCCTATATAACATTTATTGTCTAAAATGCAATAAAGTGAACTACAGGAGTCATTAACTTTAATATCCAACTTACGTCCATTCTATTGCATTGTATCCCCTCTTAAAGATGAAATATAAACGCCTGCCCTATTCACTCTCTTGGACCTTCATTGGTTTGTTGCTGCCAGAAAATTTAAAACAGGAGGCCCATTCCTGAAAATAATAAAAAATAAAATATGACTTTTTAAAAATACATCGAATCCAGGGAATGTTGACAGCCTTGTTTAGTTTTTGATCTAAGAAGACCGTAACAAAGTCACACACCTGTTTTATAAAATGTCTCATGACCATACTCTTGAATATTTGGCAAAGAAATCTGTGTCAGTAGGTCGCTGTATGTAGAAACTGATTACATTTCTTTTAATCGCATAGGTTCTGAAAATAATTGTTCCAAGTATTGTTTTTTATTTCTAGTATTTTCTTCTATATCTGATGGAACACTATTATAAATTGTCAAATATTGAATGCCTTTATGACAAGATAGTTTCTTTTAACGTTGATAAATTCTGTTGATCGACCTTTATATTCAGATTAAGTTGTTTTAATGATTTCATACTTCTAGTATCGTTGGTCAAATCTGTTCTAGGATCAGCATCACTCATACAAATATTAGTACCTTGTATACCAAGGTATTCTTTTCAAATTTAGAAACATTTTATTTAGTGATTTTTGAACATCTGATCTATTTTTAGCTTTAGTAGCCATAATTGATGGAGGAATTTCATTATTAATTCAGATGTAAACACTCTTCATGTCAGAATGGTTTGTTTTTTTTAAATTTGGTTCAAATCTGTTCAGAAATTTTCAAGAAGTTCGTTTAAACTTTTTTTATATTTAGTAACAGCAATCATATGTGATGACTGATTGACCTCATTTGTACTAATTTGAAGGCCCTATTTACCAGGACACTTTCAGTCAAATTTGGGAAATATATGTTAACTTCTTTTTGAGAAGAGGTTATTGAAATGGTTTCTGTGTTTAGCAGGGGTGGCTCTTTTTGTTTGCACACCAACAACATCTGCAAAAACTTTGAAGGATTTTAAATCCAAATGATTTCTGTTACGTTTGGTGATTTTATATTTAGTGGATTTTTTTATGTTTGTTTCAATTTTTTGTGTTCATGGTTATGGCTGCCATGTTGGATGACAGATTGGCATCTCTTGAACTAATCCGTAAAGGACTTGATGCAATAATGCCTGCTGTAAAATCATGTGAAATCTGTTTGTGTGTGTGTGTGTGTGTGTGTGTGTGTGTGTGTGTGTGTGTGTGTGTGTGTGTGATTTGGATTTTTAACATAGCTTTAACACTTTTTTCAGTCATATCAATATGGTGTTTGCAGTTTGGCAGTTTGTAGTGATGTCCAGCACTGGGGAATCTTATGTCAAATTGTTTTAGGAAGATTTAAATATCAAATGGTAATAGATGATGGACACCCAATCATGGACAAAGGACATTGCAATAAATCCATTTGTCCTAATGCCCAGGTAGTCTAAAAGCTCTTAATAAGGATACTGATGCAATTCAAATATAAAATATTTTTTGGAACAAAGGCAGAAATAAAGTTAACATGATGGCACTAGCAATTGCAATACAAAGTGTAACCTCCAATAAGCCATGCATATTATGTAGTACAATTTATCCTCCAATAAGCCATGCATATTGCGTAGTCCATTGTAACCTCCAATAAGCAATGTATTTTATGTAGGACAGTCTAACTTCCAATGAACAATGTATATTATGTAGGATAGTGTAACATCAAATTAGACATGCATATTATGTAGGACAGTATAACCTCCAATAAGCCATGCATATTATGTAGGACAGTGTAACCTCCAATAAGCCATGCATATTATGTAGGACAGTGTAACCTCCAAAAAGCCATGCATATTATGTAGGACAGTGTAACCTCCATTATGCCATGCATATTATGTAGGTCAGTGTAACCTCCAATTAGCCGTGCATACTATGTTCGTCAGTGTAACCTCCAATATACCATGCATATTATGTAGGACAGTGTAACTTCCAATACGCCATTCATAATATGTAATACAGTGTAACATCCCATAAGCCATGCATATTATGTAGGACAGTGTAACCTCTAATAAGCCATGCATATTATGTAGAACAGTGTAACCTCTAGTAAGCCATGCATATTATGTAGGGCAGCGTAACTTCCATCAAGCTAGGCATATTATATAGCCCAGGAGGCAACAAATAAATAAGAATAGTCTTGATAAATGTGTAAAAATTTGAAAACAGCAAATGATTATATTGATTAAATTTAAGCACAAATACCTCTAGTTCTACCCCATGCCACATTTCCATAATACACATCCACTGTTTCATTAGTTAATGCAAAAGGAATATGAACTCAATTAACCTGAACCTGCCGAATACAAGCATGGAGAGACCTGAAGAGACATAAATACTTAGATGACATATCTAACAATAATAAAAAATTTAACATTGAAATCCTGTTCCCAACAAATCATATTTTTATCTATTAAAATGGATGAGTCACATGATAAAAGGAGATAAGTACTAAGAGATACTGATATCACTTACCTGACTTACATAACTTAGCAACTGACCATTTCAGTATGCAGGCTACTCTATTATGATAATTACATAGCCTATGCAAATTACCTCAAGTTTTATGGAAATCGGATGAGAAATATTTCCCTAGAGAAATAACTGTCATGAATATTTATCTTATGTTGTGTGCTTATTTATTGCCCTTGATTCAAATCAAGTGAAATATGTATAAATAGAGACTTCGTAAACAAAATCATTCGCCCCTCTTTTATGATTAGTCTGTGGAATCAAGTATAGTTCTGTTCACATATAATTTGAGAAGTATTTATTTAAATTAGTCATTGGAATTACAAAGAGCTAATTGACTTTTTGAACAAAACTACTACTTGGGGATTATTGGGATTTTATTCAAAATAGTTCTGAAGATGATTGTAGTACATCATGACATTTAAGAACTACCGGAATTCATTCAGAACATTCTATACTTTTGTACTTGTGATAGGATACAGAGCATTATTTGGGATTTAATTCACAATACTGGGTCTCTTAAATATTCACTTGTTGAATTTTATTTAAGATTCCAGTCTGATTTCCTCTTGAAACATATCTTAAGACCTAGATTCGTAACAGTAACATGCTGATTCAATCAGATGCCTGATCATCTCATTAATATAGGAAGATATCGCGTGTTAAGATGCCAAACACCATGACGAAATAAGCTTATTTTCAATGTCGGAGTAAAATCCAATAAAAATTTAGTTTTCTGAGTTGCAACAAGCTCCGGTAATCAGATATTGGTACAGCCGGATCAAACTCATCCAAAATCCTGATGATATAAGCCTATTTATTAACTTGGATCAAGATCTGATCATAAACAGAAATACTAGAGTATTGGTACACACAGCCAAGACGACTGAAGATCATCTCATTAGTATGCAATGATCTCTGTCATTATCAAGCTTCTCTAAGACCATGATGATATAATACTATATCATAAACTTATGCAAATTTGGGCATGAAAAATAACCTCTAGAATCATAACGAATTCATCCAATCGTATGAAATATTACCTCATTAATATAGACAAATCTCTCTTCTTACTGAATCTGTTTAAAAATATCATGATATAAAATTAAAATGTACAAGCGTTGTTGTACTGGTAGCAGACTATACAATTTCGAAAATCTAAGATAAATTTGAGCTTCAGACCGGTAAAGTCGCTTGAGTGTTGCCATCCTGAGCCAATTTGATGTAAGATCACCAAATTTATTTGACTGAATTTAACTCATTATCAAATTTATCTGAGATTATGACGATATAAGCCCATATTCCAAACCTAATGCAAATCATATTACAAATATGGCTTCAATCATGGTGACAAACAAGACACACTATTATGCACATTTCATTATTATTATATTATGTGTGGCTCTCACTCATTATTATCAACATTATTTTAGCTCTTGATGATATAAACCTATATTACATGTGTGATCCCAACTTGTCCTGGAATATCACCTCCTGAGTGATCCAACTGTGTGAATCAGATACAGGATAGCCACAATAATATGCACATATCCCACTCACAATGAATCCTATCTCAAGTCATGATTAAAGTAAGCCTATATTAACTTTTTTTTCAAAATAGGATCAAAAATATTGCCTTCAGCATGGCAAAACACGGCATGTTCAGTTGGATGCAGTATCAATTATTAGTATGCATGGATCTAACTCATTATTTCATATCCAACTTGAATGAGATATTGATTATTTAATCGCACATTCAACGTTTGATCAAAATCTGATCTAATATGTAGTCTTTAATGTGGTTCGGTTCATCAGATGCAGACTTACTTTATTCATAAGCCTGGAGTTTACTTATTAAATTCATCTTAGACCTTAATGACGTAAAGCTTACGTTCCATGTTTGATGAAATCAGACCAGAAAATTGCCCTCTAGACTGATAACAAGTTCAGCAAATTTAGATCCAAGATCACCTCATTAATATGCTTGGATCATGCTCATCATCACATTTATGTGACACCTTGATGATCAAAGTCTCATTAGAAACATGATATTTTGGACACCCTTGGTTTTGTTTATGATCCAGCCAATGTTTTGATATATGATGAAGCCAAACAGCATTATGACAAAGAAATAAATTAACAAATAATTCAAGGATGTTTGTCAACACGTCTTAGACGTCGTGCACTTCGTGAAGAGTTGGACCTAACACATCTTCTTACACTTGCCCGTGCCAGGGAACTCTCTGACAGACAATAGAAAAATCCGAAAGAGAGAATACCAATGCCATAACAATACGAAGGACACCGATTCGTCGCAGAAACAAGACGCATTTCATGGAGAAAGCTAAAGGCAGCAACAAACAACAATACAGAAACCAAACATGCAGAAATTGTGGTGGCGAATATCCACACAAAGATAGGCAGTGTCCTGCAAACAGAAGACAATGCAATTTCTGCAAAAAGAAAAATCATTTTGCCAAAGTCTGATGATCAAGACTCAAGGCAGAAAACAAAGTTAATCAAGTAGAGAGCCAGCAAGATAGAGGTAGTACATCTGAGAGCTTAGATGAAGAATACACCTTTGGCCTGCGAACTCGAGATAAAGTCAATACTCTAAAACCAAACCAACCTCACACAATGGTAGAAGTAGATGGAACAAAAATAGAGGTACTGATTGACACAGGATCAAGCATTAATGTCATGGACGAATATACATTTGCAAAGCTGAAACCTAAGCCTAAACTGCAGAAAACAGAAACAACTGTATTTGCCTATGGATCAGAAATGAAATTACATGTAGTTGGCAAATTTCAGGCCAAGATTGAAACAAAAAATAGGATCACTACAGCTCCATTTTATGCAACCAAAGGAAATTTTGGAAACCTAATAAATTATGAAACAAGTATACAGTTGCAAATAATTCCAAGAATCTGTGCTACAGTGAAGAGCAAGTCTAAAGAACTGTGTAAAAAGTACCCAGATATCTTCAAAGGAATTGTAAAACTAAAAGACGTACAGATACACCTTCGCACTGATGATCCTGTAATCCCTGTAACTCAAACCCATCGACGTATTCCATTTCATATTCGGAAGAAAGTTCAAAAAGAGTTGGCAAGACTTGAAGAATTAGACATTATCGAAAAGGTAGACTGACCAACTCCGTGGGTATCTCCAACTGTGGTTGCTCCCAAACCCCAAAACCCCAACGAAATCAGGATCTGCGTTGATATGCGTTTGCCCAATGAAGCAGTACTTCGCGAGAGATACATCACGCCAAGAATAGACAACCTTATAGTAGATCTCAACGGTGCACCCATGTTCTCTAAGTTTGACCATCAACTGGAATTGGACGAAAAATCAAGAAATATTACAACATTCTCAACTTATATTGGACTACGAAGATATAAACGTCTCATTTTCGGAATATCATCTGCCGCTGCAAAATTTCAAAACACACTCTGTACAGCACTGGAAGGACTAAAAGGCACAAGGAATATTAGCTATGACATTCTAGTATTTGGTAACACTCAGGAAGAACATGACAAAAATCTAGAGTCTACATTCGCTCGCATAAAGAAAAAGGGTTTGACACTAAATAAACACAAGTTTGAGTTCAACAACGACAAAATTGAATTCTTTGGATACATTGTCAGCAAAGATGGAATTTCTCCAGATTCGAAAAAGTGGAAGCAATTAAAAGTGCCAGTATTCCATCAAACATATCACTGATTTCTAGGCATGACAAACTATGTGGGACGATTTATCCCAAATTATGCAACGATCAGTGAGCCTCTTCGAGCCCTAACCAAGCAAAATAAACCATGGGAGTGGACTAAAAGACACGAAAAAGAGTTTGAAAAACTCAAACAAGACCTAGCTGGTGACACAATAATAGCGTATTTCGATTATAATAAGGAAACACAATTGAAGATGCAAGTCCTATCGGTTTAGGGGCGTTATTAACTCAGAATGGAAAGGTTATTGCCTACGCCAGTAGAACACTTTCAGATGTGGAAAAACGATATTCACAGATGAAACGTGAAGCACTAGCAATAGTCTGGAGTTGTGAAAATTTCCATTTGTACCTGTTCGGTCATACGTTTAAGCTAAATAGTCACCACAAGCCCCTGGAAGTCATTTTCAACAATCCAAAATCACGACCCCCTGCAAGAAACGAGAGATTGAGATTGAGATTACAAGCATACAATTTCAAAGTAGTATACAAGCCAAGTAAAACAAATGCAGCTGATTATATTTCACGACATGCCAAGACTGGAACTGAATGCTGTAAACATTCTTAAGTTGTAGAAGCTTATGTTCAATTCATATTCGTCAATTCTGTACCCAAAGCCATTACCTTTGAATAAATTCGGACGGCTACTTGTGTGGACCAGGACCTTCAACACGTTATCAAATCTATAGAATCTGGAAATTGGAAACATTCTTACGAACAAAACAAAACCTTGGAAACATTTTCAGGACTCAGACATGAAGTCACGATCGTTCCAGTTACAAATGGTTTTGTCCTACTGCGTGACAGGAAACTAGTAATACCAAAAGGGCTATTAAACAGAGTGTTAGAGCTAACACATGAAGGCCATCAGGGCATAGTCAAGACAAAACAACTTCGTGAGAAAGTATAGTTTCCTGGTATTGACAAACAAGCAGAATGCTGTCTGTAAATGATGAGTGTTTTAGTTATCAAAGTTTTACTGTACATCCGGAAAATGTGACAAATGAACAAGACGTGTTGATGATACAAAACACATTAGATATTATAAATGTTATTATTTATTTATAACTGTTAGATGACCCATTGCGCTCTTGACTGACAACGTCACTGTCCAATTACCTGGAGAAACCAATGCTATTTGATACACGTTCACAACTACATTTATAAGACCAGTCAGTGAGCCAGATCAAGAGGTCAATTTAACAGTTGTAGCTTCAGTTTTATGACAAGCAATGTAAACACTTGAGCACCTTTGATAGCTGATTTCCCCATATTTTCTTATTTTTGCTTGAACCAGCATCATTTCAGACTTTATGTACACAGACCCATCTATTAAAAATGTTGTTAAATATAGAATACCAGAATTAGAGAGATATCAACATAAAGTTGCTTACTACAATAAAGAGTAGATACAATATATATCTTTGTACAATAGAAAGCTGCGTACACGAAAGCATACCAAGTTATTTTGGAAAACGAAATGCTATGCCTCAAAAGATCTAAGACTATAACTTCAACAACTAAAAATGCAAACTATGAACACAGATTGGAGATATCACATCAATATTATGATGGACACAACATTTGTTTAATTCCAATAATAATGAACATGGTCAATGTGAAGAAACATATGAGCGTGCAACAAACAATCTGGGGCACTATTGCTATCAAATGATAAAGCATAATACTAAAAATGACATTTAAATGACACCTTATCAATATAAAGCTTCACATGAACATGGTTGGAATTGACTAACAGCATAAAAGTTATGGTACATAAACAAAGGAGGTCCATCAGGAAGTCAAGGGACATAACTCCATCAAATAGTGACACGGAATGCAAAACAAAAACGCGTGATCTGGATGCTTATCCGTACAAAGCTACATTAAATATAGAAATTATTCATCATTCACAGGGATATTGTGTAGTGAATGTAGAAGCACTGGAAAATCATAGGTCGTAGATCCTCCAAGTTAAGATGTAGATATGTAAAAAAACCAAAAAAAGAACTTGTACTAAAATATGGCAGTAACAGCTACATCCGAATATAAATTAATTAATATAAAAGTGGACTATGAACAGAAACCGTTTCCATAAAATCACTGTCATTGAAAATATCTGAAAATGAACCAAACCAGAGCCAGGAGAAAATGGGCAGCTGTTCGTACATGTTTATGGTTAAAGAGTAATCTCAATTAAGGCTAGCACAAATGTATATTCACACTAGAACTGTACAAACATTTACGCAAGAATCAATTGTACTGTTTAGACCTACATGACAGTAGGATGGAAAAGCATAAACGTCCATAATGTATTATCTCCCATCCCGGGGTTTGTCTACAAAAAAGCATGGGACAACACTGAATATTATTTTTAATGATTAATAGAAATATAAGATTATTTATTAAAGGGTGTGAGGTTTTCAGTATGAGGCCAAAATTGCCTAATTTGAGAGTACAAGCGAAATATCTTTGTCAAGCCTGCCTTAGCTAAGTTCAACACTTAAACATTGAGGTTTTAACTGACATAAAAAGATGAGCATACAGAAGTATGGACACACATTTGGATGCAAGAGTGATAGAGATAGCAATCGTCCACCAATGCAGGGAGCATGATTGAAACATGATCAGATTATACATAAATATTCTGTTCCGGTAACGTTGAGTCAATATTTTAGGCTCCAGTCATATTCATATGAAAACAGTGTCTGTCATATGAATACTGTGATGCACTATATCTGTTCTGGTTGTGCATGGATCATCGTCACGGGTCCTGGGCAACAGTGTGAAATCAAGATCTCCCATGTGAGTGGGGGTCAATGCAGTAAATATAACCTGATATGAAATACCACTCTTTTTGCAGACCTCCTCTCCTTTAAGACCATATGTTTAATGTACAGATCAATTTTGTTATAATGCCAAATGACTTCTTGTGTTACCAATAATACTTTAACAGTAACACATATATTATATACCCCAATCAATCCATGGAAGATATAGTGCACAGCCCATTCATGCTTTAACTGCAGGATATATACTGTGCAGCCAATCATGCCTCAACTGCAGGATATATATTGTGCAGCCCAGCCATGCTTTAACTGCAGAAGATATATACTGTGCAGACCAGTCATGCTTTACGTGCAGGACATAAAGTGTGCATCAGAGTCATGCTTTAACTACAGGAGATATACTGCGCAGCCCAGCTATGCTTTAAGTGCAGGAGATATAGTGTTCTGCATAGTCATTCTTTAACTGCAGGACATATATAGTGTGTAGCCCAGTCATGCTCTATCTGTATGACATATACTGTGTGCAGTCATTTTTCAAAAGTAGGATGCATCGGCTTTGTGCCTTAGAACTAGGACATATATCAGCGGCATACGTAATACAGTCATATTCTTCTCCACATCAACATACCGGAAGAGAGTTTCTGATGAAGAAAATTAATTCATCTTTAAAAAGAGTACTGAATTAAATACTGATACTTTGTATTGATCCAGTCTGCACTGTAGAAATAAACAATTCATATTAATAATTACTGTTACATTGCTCCCTAACCTCATAGCCCCTCAGTATAGTGGAGTCTCCCATGTAACTTAGGTCATGCATCTCATATAGGATAACTACCGGGTAGCTTTGATATGAAAACTACCTCAGTACAAAGCAACCTCATATGGTACACACTTTAGGCTCACATTGTACACACCTTCGGTTCACATAGAACGTATTTTGGGCTCACATGGCATGCATTAATGGTTCATAAGGTGCACATTTTGGGCTTGGTAGAAATTTTGGGTTCATATAGTACATATTTTTAATTACACGATATACATTTTTGTTTCGTATGGTATACATTATTGACTCTTGTGAACAATATTTGTTTTAAATGCATGCGACAGCTGTAATATAGAATGGCAAACAGTAATTTCAGCATTAATTATTTATCAAATATTTCCTATTCATACAATGTATGCAGTTGATTTTTTATTTGTCAATAAAGTACGTGTGTGTGAATAAATTAGTATGTGAGTATATGTCTTGACTCAACTCAAAGACTTAGACTACGAATCAAGTTTTGCTTCCTCTCAAGTAATTTGCAGGAATATATTAAGAGCAAGTTGGCAGATTCTAAATATTTCATGCAATATTGCTCTCAACAGTTTTAGAGATATTTGGTCTCACAGATTCCGGTTAATTTTCAGTCGTAATCTTTAGTTTTAGGAATTCAAAGTCTGTCCTTTTCAATTATGCAAGCAAATGCAAAGTGTGTTTATGCTTCGTGCTATTTTTGTTGTAATAATTATCACGTAAGTAGTGAATAGGGACAATGGGAAAATATATTACAGACCCCCTGATCCTGTATAGGGACAATATTTATAAGGACAAATGGTACACCCTGGGCATATATAGGGACAATGTGAATTTGGTATAGCGACAATAGGAATGGAACAGGTAGGGTGACGTCACGGTACTGGACACTTGCAACAATGTAGCAAGTACCGTGACGTCATGCCACCTGTTTCATTTCTATACAAAATTTTAATCATTCGCGTTCGTGACAGTGGATAGTATAGTATGTTTTATACATTCGCGTCCGTGTCTGTGGATATTATAATATTATACCCAAATTATACAAATGAATAAAATAAATTTTAGGTAAGAGAATAGAGTTTTTGGGAGTTAAACATAAATTATACAATCGAATAATTTTTTTTAGGCAAGAAAGAATAAATATCTTATCGAGGCATATGAAGTGGCCCTGAAAAGGGCCTTTCCGTTTCTTCTTCTTTGTCTTCTTCTAAGTTCTTCATTTCCTCCACCAACTTCTTATTTTCTGTCCTACACTTTTTTGACATCCAGTTTTTGTCTTCTTCTCATTTTTCTCCTCCTTTTTTCCTTCTCCTTCTCTTTCTCCTCCTTCTTCCTTTTTTCATTTTCTTCTTCCTTTTCTATTTTTTCGTTCCACACCCTCATCCTCCTTTTGTCTTCTAAATCTTCCTTTTCGTTATTTTCAATCCTAATCATTTCATTTAATGTGTCTTTACTTCTCTTTAGATTGTTAATCTCCATACTTAGTCTTTGGGGACTATAAGCCCCAAGCTGCATTCTGACTAACATCTCCTTCACCATACCTACAGTGTCCACCACCTCCTGCAATCTAATCATTCGCTCCCAGTTACTTGCCATGGCTGACTATTCAGTGTTGAATGGCGCGAATTACGAGCCCTCTGCTTTATATCCGTGGAGCAAGGACGTGAAGGAAAACATTCCTTACACTTATTTCACATACTATCTACTATCCACACAAACGGGAAGAGAAGAAACATAAACCACCATACTTACTATCCACACTAGCGGACGCGAACGCACACAAACACACACTATACTATCCACACAAAAGAAGAGAAGAGAAGTCAAAAACACCATACTATACTATCCACACAAACTAACGCGAACGCACACAAACACACACTATAATATCAACACAAACGTACGCGAATGCATAAAACACACATATACACTATCCACACAAACTAACGCGAATGCACACAAACACACACTATACTATCCACACAAACGAACGCCAATCCATGAAACACATATATACTATCCACACAAACGAACGCTAATGCATATAACACACACCATACTTACTATCACACAAACGAACGCGAACGCAAAACACATACACACACACACACACACACACATCAGCAAACGAGTGAGTGTTTATAGTCACACTACTTTACATTCACACAAATTGGCAAATTGAATAGTGTCTCTTTCCTAGAGATCTGGTTAGCCCTGAGAAGGGCTGTTTTTTCTTGAACTACAATTGCACCTGGTTAATGCTGGCACCTCCCAGGGCGGGCGCCACACTCTCATCTCCTACTCCAATCTTGCTCCCAATTCAGTGTTGTTCTTGGGAGTGCAGAGGGGGCTTTAGTTGCTTCACTATCCCAATCTTCCGTCTCTGGGATAGTGAAGGCTTCCCTCCTTCACCTATGCCACAACCGTGGATGATGAAGTTGTGCTGCTGGTAGTGGTTGTGGTTGTGGCTGTGGCTGTCGTTGTGGTAGTAGTGCTTGTGGAGGTGTCCTCACCTCACGTTTGACCTCACACTGAGGTCTCATTTTGAGGTGAGGCAGGATCCCTGGCTTCTTTTCCTTCTCCTCTTCTTTCTAACTTTTTTCCTCCACTTCCTCAAGTCTGGCACTTTCTGCAACGGCCTCTATGGCTAGCTCATCCAGGAGGCGTCTGGCATACTCCAGGTGCATTTGGAGTTCAAGCAATTTAGCAATGTTGCTACTCATTTTCAATGTTGTCTCGTTGACGATGGGTAGCCAGACTGACAATCGCGTCGCTTTATATACTTGAAGCACAGTCGTGAAGGAAAACATCCAGTGAACAAGTGAACGGATTATAGTCGCGTATTGCTCGGTGGATTCTGCGACTGCTTGCGATCCTGGGCTGGATCGCTGTCCCTTTAAGAGGGCACTTGGCCCCGGTCTGGGCCTTTTGACCTTAAGTACCCGGCCAGACGCACTCCATCACTCCCAAATGACAGACCCATCAATCAGATCCCCGCCCAGGCCCCAGCCCCGCCCCACCACAACCACCCAAGAAACAGCCCACCCACTCCCCCGACCCACATACCAGACCCTAACCACAACCAACCGAGGCAAACCCCAAGACAGGCAACAACCAAACCCCACCCCCCACCCCCCATCTCCAAAGGGCGACGATTCAAGTCCCGTACGGACCAAACCAAAAAAGACAGCCACCAGAAAAAGAGCACCCAACAGCCCCCAGGCGAAGACTCCAGAGCCAGCTCCAGTCCATGTCTTAGCTTGCTCCCTTGATGTTGGTGGTCCTCTCCGAAGGCCCCAAGTCTCCCCAAAAAGCCTCGATACCCCTAAATCAGTTTGATCAAATTGAATCCAGTTTGACTATGGATATCCCTATACCAGAAGTGAGTGAGCCACCGATGCAATTGATCTAATAGTTAGGAGTTGTGAATTTTGAATAAATATTATGTTGGAATTTTGTGTACTGAGTGTACTTTGCAAATCTAAAATGTACCAATCTGCTGGATGTATGCCATCCTATGTAACATTAGCACCGCTTAGTAATTATAGTTGTATTGTTTTGAGCGCACGGCCAAAGGATCATGATAGGTTGTTTTTGATCTTCTAATGTAAAATGAAGACCTTGGTTATTCCCCCTCTGTCATGGAGAGGGTTTTAATGCTTGTCCGGAATTTTGGGACAGCAGGTGGGGTGTGTCCTGCACTGTCCCTTACCATACTTCGATCCACACCCATATGCCGGGGTCATGGTAGAAAATCTTAGCTCAGCACTGGCTTGCCAAGTTCAGGAGTCCACCCAGGTATTGCTAGTATATTTTCCTAGCACCTGTTTGATGTTCCCAGCGTAGATGCTTGTGTGTGTGAGGGGAGGGGGTTTTGTGGGGCAGAAGGTAGAGCTTCCTGGACTGCCCCTTGCCTTGATGCTTGTCGGCAAATTTGAGAGTTATGGGACAGAAGGTAGAGCTTCCTGGACTGAAATTGGGGGGTTTGTGGTGCAGCAGGTAGAGCATCCTGGACTGCCCCTTGCTTTGATGCTTGTCGGCAAATTTGAGAGTTGTGGTGCAGCAGGTAGAGCTTCCTGGACTGCCCCTTATTTTTGGTGCTTGTCTGGCAAATTTGATTGAATAGTTATATCTTTTCTTTGTTGGCAAATTGAAATTTATTTGGCATATTTGATGATTTCATCTTTTCCTCTTTGGCATAGTTGATGATTTCTTCTTTTTCCCGGATGGCGATTGGAAAGTTATTCTTAAACTTTCCTCTGTTTATCTTCAGTCCCCCTTTTCTGTTCATGGCTGTTTCAGTTTTCTTCTGTATTGAGTCTTCTTTATTATCTTCTTCTGTTCTCTTCCTCCTGGATTAAGGCGTCTTTATTTCCTGGTAATGTTTTTCCTTTTGTTTAAGGAGTCTGTTTGTCATGTCTGTCTATGTTGATGTCTTTTTTTTCTTCTTTTTCTTATAATTTATTAAAATCAATTAAGGTAAGAAATTGAATAACTAAATTATAGGTTAAATTAATTTCGATTAATCTAGTTAATTAAATTAGATTAAATTAAATCAGTTCAATTTAATTAAGTTAAGTTAAATTAGATGAAATTAATTCAATCTATTTCCAATGAGATTAGATGAAACAAAATAAGGGAAAAGAAATAGAGTCAATAAGTAGATATACCTTAAGTAGCTAAAATAATTAAGGTAATTGTATTTTAATTTCTTTTTTTTTTTTTTTTTTTTTGTTTTTTAAGTTAAAAGAGAAAAGTACAAATTAAATAAATGGAATAAGTAAATTAAATAAATAGTAATGTTTGGCGTTATTAATCCTGTTGTATAAGGATTACTTTTGGGTAGTTATTATGCTGATTATATAATTCTTTTAAATTAATATAATGAAATATCTATCATTATGTATAGGGGAGTGACTTTTAACGTTATAACTTGGCGTGGGCAAATTGCTATATGAGCAGGTTCATTTTGATTGGTTGTCATTTTGTTTATGTTTCAATCCCTAAGCCACCATCTGTTGTGTTGAATTGCAACTAAAGAAGAAGCACCTAAATTCCAACCAATCACCGTCGTCCTCACAAAACTTTCCATACTGATCAAGTGTCTCTGAACTGTAACACGCTTCTATAAGCGACGCGGCATCACTTATGGATTATTGACACTATGAGATAACAGTAATTAATCTATTCTTAAATAAAGTGTGCAACAGTATCAAGTTTATTAATCATATAATTACATAATAATTTGAATACTTGGAACTAGCGTATTTATTTAGAGGTTGAGTATGGGTGATATTGTTATTGTTATGATTTAGCAGGTGACAGTGTCAACAAGGAACGCGCGCCTAGAAATTTATCAAAAATAAAGATAATGGCAGATCCCGAATTTTACTTCATCATCCTAAGCATGTTTCTTACTATTTTCTTAACAGTATATATTAATTTAATTCTTATGTATAGTGGAATGTGAACTTTTAATGTTATGAATTTAGCGTATCCTAGACTGCTATGTAATCAGGTTCATTTTGATTGGTTGTCATTTTGTTTATATTTCAATCCTTTTATTTCAATCCGTTGTGTTGGATTGTAACTACAGGGGAAGCGCGCCTAATTTCAACCAATCCTCGTCGTTCACACAAAACTTTCCATACTAATCAAGTGTCTCTGATCTGTAACACGCTTCTATAAGTGACGCGGCACCACTTATGAATTTTTAACACTAGGAGATAACAGTAATCAATTTATTCTTAAAATAAAGTGTTTAACTATCCCCTAATTTAATATTCATGTGAGACATATTTCTTACAATCATGTAAACATTGTATACTAATCTAATTCCTTGAAACTAGCGTATTTATGTATTACTTGAGTGTAATTATTATTGTTATTGTTATGATTGAGCAGACGACAGTGTCAACAAGGAACGCGCGCCTAGAAATTTACCAAGAATAAAGATATTGACAGTTCCTAACTTTAATTTATCATCCTAAATATCTTTCGTGCAATCATCTTGACATTGTATATTAATTTAATCCTTTAAAACTAACGTGTTTAATTAGAACTTAGGTGCCAATATTATTATTATTGTTATGATTGAGCAGACGACAGTGTCAACAAGGAACGCGCGCCTAGAAATTTACCAAGAATAAAGATATTGACAGTTCCCAACTTTAATTTATCATCCTAAATTTCTTTCTTGCAATCATCTTAACATTGTATATTAATTTAATCCTTGAAAACTAACGTGTTTAATTAGAACTTAGGTGCCAATATTATTGTTATTGTTATGATTAAGAAGACTACAGTGTCAACAAGGAACGCGCGCCGAGAAGTTTACTAGAAATAAAGATATTGGCATATCATAAATTTAGTTTATCATCCTAAACATATTTCATACCATCATCTTAACATATTGTACTAGATCAATCCTTAAAAAGTGTTATATTTTATTCATAATTTTAGTATTATTGTTATTGTTATGATTATTGGCACGATTTACTTAGAACTTCCAACCCTCTTCAAACCAAAACTATTAATACACTTACACCAAACAAAAACAGCAGTTTATATTTCCCGCAGTTAGTAACTCTATTTAAAGGCAGTCAACTACATGGAAAGATATGTCCATAGCTCTACCTTCGGTAGCAGACGACAATGTCAATACGTACTAAATTTAATATCATATTAACTATATTTAATTAGGAGGGTTGTGACGTTAAGAACTAGGTGTTTAAATGAATAAATAATTAAATAATCAAGATTTATATGTCAAAATATTCCTTTACCTTGTTCAAAGAGTATAATATATATATATAGTCCGTTCTGTTATGTCCATTATCCTGATTCCCTTGTTCCATGAATCATAATTATAGAAATAACTGATTATAAATCCAGTGAATGTATCCAATTTATCGTTGTTATTCACTCGTTGCTCTTTCCTGAAGTCCCCTTCCTATCTTTTTGGATCAGACATGCGGCACGCCACGTGTGTGTGGGAGCAACAAGAAATACGTCCTTCCTCTTCAGCAGTCGAAGCGGGAGTCCAAGGAAAACATCCCCTGGCACCAAAACTTGCCATCACATCAAACGCGCGGACCTAAAAGAAACACTCACGTTGACTTTTTTTACTTACAAGTACAGACACACACACAATCCGACAAAACAGAGAAACGAAGTTCTTATAGACACACTTCTATTATTTGTATAACTTACAAACACACAAACTTGTTTTGGCAATTGAATTGGTATCTCTATTCTAGAGTATTGGGGTAGCCCTGAAAAGGGCTGTTTCTTGTTAACGGGGAGTGATGGAAATCTTTCTTACTCTCTAAGATTGCGTCCCCGTCTGGCAGCAGACTTTCCTATACGATACGGCCTGCTTCTGCGGAAAGAGAAGGAGAACTCTTTGGTGTCCAAACGACAGTCAACAAAACCTCTGTCTGGTTCTTGCTACTGTTGCTGCTGCTGTTATTGTTGTTGCTGCTGTTCTCTCTGCTTCTGAAGTCTGTACTTCTCTGTCCATTCTTCTTGTTCGTTTTTGATTTCCTCTCTGAAAACCTCTTCTATCAAGTCTTGGGCTATTGATAACATCCTGACGTTCTCTGTCTCTTCAGGCTTTGGTGTCAGGTTTAGCCTGACACGATGTAAATTCACGAAAGCTTCGTTCAGCTTGCTAGTCTGGAAGGCATGTTCATAGGTTGACGAGTCAACAGTGGATGGCCAAACTGGAGACCAACCCGCTTTATACGGTTCAAACGCGGACGCGATAGAAAACATCCCTACTCCGTTTTAGTGTGGAACACTATGATAGCTCATGTCACGGTGAGGGATAGAGAGTCGTCAAAGAGCATATATGCACAGTGCTTTTTGAAAACAAACGAAAGACACATTTTTTCAAAACACAACATTTTTGATTCAACAAACATTTAACAAGTAACAAGTAACAATAACATGAAACAGACTTTTTTTGACAAGGTTGACAACGTTGTGAAATCATATGAGATTTCCACTGATGGAAGTCATGAGGCCATTGATGTACACTGCGTGTCCTAGCTAAAGACAAAAGATAACCATAATGGTCACAAAACCATCGAGCTACTTTCTCATCGTTTCTAGAAGAGTTACGATCAAAATAAGTCACTAAATGTTCTAACGGATATCCAAGACTACGTTGATGAAGAAAATACACACAATATTGTCCAAACACCATGAAATCTGTGCCTTGTAATTTCACATTATTGAATCGTGTTGTCTGGACATTTCTTCTCATAAAGTCAATCATGTCGTCTTCCAAGGGGGTAATCCATACGAATCAAAATACTCCGCACAATCCACTTTAGGGAAGTAGACGGCTACCCAGTGGGTTCCTGGGAGGTGACTCTCGTCCGTGTTGATGACATAAGCTTGATTGTCTTGAGGTTTGCGATGAGGTAGTTCATCTTTAGCACACACGACAGGATTCCAAGAAGCAGTGTATGAGCTGTTGTTCAAAAGATAATAAAGTTCCCAGGTATCCATTTTTTTGTTTTGTTGTTTCTTCACAGATAATGATAAGTCTTCAATTCAATTCTGACTTTTTGTTTGAAAATCTCTGTCAAATAACCGTTTCTTCTTTTCGTCTCCTCACTCTGGGTTAAGAGGACTTCGACGCGATAGATCTCTAGAGTAGTCAATGGAGGGCAGGAATGATAACACAAGCCTTTATACCACTCATGCAACACTGCTTCTTCCGAGATGAGACTCCAATCTTCGTTCAGATACTCGTCCAATTTTTCTTCTTGGCTCATCATCAGACATTTCTCGTGTTGAATTTGACTGGGATGATCGTTTTGACATCCATAGCAATCTTTCATGGTCAATTCCGTAATTTTATCCTCCAGGTGTTTAGCAAAACAGGACACTAAGTGTTGTTCTTGTTCTGACCATCTGGACGTGACCACCTCGTTCTCTTCGTCTTCATCTTTGTCTTGGGGTTCTGCTTTTACGGTATCCTCCCATTCCATTTCCAAAGATTCTCTACTGTACAAAGAGGGATAAGAGTCTTCCATAGCTTCTAATAGTCTAGAATGACTTCTCTCAAACTGTTGATTTCTATGGTATTATAGAATTCGACATACAGGATGACGTTCACTGTCTCGGTGAGAGCTTCTGCAAACTGAAGTTCCACACGCAGTTGACCAGATTTTATAGGGTGGAAATGTCCCTCGTCGCTGCCTTGGTCTAGAGTGAAATCAAAAGCCCACAAAGTGTAACCTCCGACATAATCTTCGTACAAAATGCCGTGACTGGTGTTGGTTCCTAGCTGTCCGGTAGCTTCGTACAGGGACAAGTACGACCTCAAGTAATTCTTCTGGGTAAAGTTAGGTTCGAAGGGCCCGGTACACAAGGTCTTGCCATCGCAACTGACTTCGATTTTGAACACTCTGTAGTGCTTAAACTGGAAAGGATTTTGATCGTGGGTTCCGTTGAGGGCTGCGTTGCTGACATTACCAACGATTAAACGTTTGGGTAACTGTCCTTGGAACAGATGATCTTCGATCTTGGATCGGAGTACAGCAGCAATGGTGAAAGTTTTCACTTCTACGCGTCATATCGGATATCTGGCGTTTGTTCTGCTCAATGTGTGACTAATGTCGTCTCCCGCTTTAGGTAACAGTTCTACGCGACGAACGTAAAGTCTGGCTTCTTGAATGATGGTTTTGTACTCGTTGACATGAGCCATCAAATGGAAAGCGACACTGCTGCGATTGAGTTTCAAGCGAGTATCCACTCCGTTCAGCAAATACTTGTCTTGCAACCACTTGTCCAAATGCAAACGATCCATCAGTTCTAAATTACGACCTAGCAGGATTTTCTCTCGACGGTCGTTAAAACCCACATTGTGAGGATTGTCATATGCTGTCAGGGCTGTGTCGTTAACCGTGTTCTCACCTGCGGTGTCAGATTTCCTAAACCACGCAAGCATCCAGATGAGTGTTCTTAGCCTCTTTTCCGTACGTCAAGAAATTTTCCTGGTACGATCGGTAAGGGTAAGTATCCATGCTACTGCTGACCAGTTTGTTATTCAAGTACAAATCCACTTTGATGAACAAGGAATGTATGAAATTGTTGATGTGAGCTACTCAGAAATCGTCTCCCGGATTGGTGTTGTCCGTTTTGATCACTTTCAGTTTCAGGTACAAGTAACTGATATTCAGATCGATGTAATCTTCGGATTTTAAACTCGGTGGGAGATGAATCCTTCAAAGAGGAGACGGGATGAAATTCGACCCATTGGGATTCTTGCATCGTCATCATGGTGGGTGGCATGGCAAACAGATCCAGTTCCGACTTGGAACAAGCGCAAGACTCTCGGTGCATAATTTTCTCTCTGTAATTTTTTTAATAATCAAAAATGTCTAAGTCTCTGACGGTTTTTCTTTCCTTAGTCTTTCTAGCTCTGGGAGTGTGAAGACCTCTCAAGGGGTGTCTTCGTCGTCTTTTTCTGCCTTGTCCTTGCTGTGGAGTCAGGGCAGCAGGAATATCTGACTCGGCAGTGCCCAGGGCATTTATAGGAGTTTCTCGTCGGCCCAAAATGTCTTTGCCCGTTTGAAGCAAGATGTTTTTGCCTATTCTCAAGAAAGCTTCATTGGGGTTTTGTTTGTCAATGATGACATTTTGGAGACATTCTTTGCCTTGCGTCAATGCGGCATCTTTCCAGACGTGCAATCCCCGTGTCACCATCGGTTTCAAAACGGGAACCACTGTACTAAAGGCTGATTTTAGCAAATCTCCTACAAAATGTCCTCGTTGTCGAGCGACTCCTTGTTACACAGGATACATGACTGACAAGGAGTTAGAGTAATCGTTTGTGAAACTGGAGTTTCACTGTGACTTTCCCTTTGGTAAATGGAATATTTTGCCCCAAATCTCCTTTTATAATAATGTTGACAGTGTTGAAATATGACTTACTGACGGGCAAATAGTGAGGATGTACAAATTGGCGGTGAACGTGATAGGTGTTTCCACCTTCCTCGTCAGCGTTTTGTGGCAGAATCCACTTTGATAGGAATGACACGCAATAACGGTACGGAGGTGTGTCCCACCACGTTGTACTCCACCACATCGGAGTACACAAAAATCAAATTCAGTCCTAGGTTCATTTCTACAGGGAATCGAAAATATTTCCCAAAATCCTAGTTGCCCCTCACGGCTGGTATTCCGTTTTTCATCTTGATTAACCTGGTATCTCCACCTAAAATATTGTACAATTCAGGACAAAATGTAATGGCCAAAACTTTGTGCTCTGAAAATTTGCTGAGTTGGCGACGAGCTATTTTGTGGTACTCGAGGGTGATATTTTTCTAGTTCTCTCCAAATCTTTGGCAAACAGCGTATTGAATTTGGTAGCAATCGAGGTCACCAAATGTTGACCACTAAAATAATAACCTGCAGGAATGGTCAACATATAGGTCTATAGTTTAATTTTGGGGTCTCGTGTTTACATAGAGTCACTTGCAGTAGTGCGTTCATCTAAGGCTTGTTGCACTTGCTCGTCTTGAACTTCCACCGTAAAATTGTTTTGATTTGGAAGAATATTTAGGATTTGTGCAGGGTGAATCATTTCCACCAAAGCCACTTCCCAGTGGGCTTCGTGATCCAATTGGATGGCATGAGGTAATCTGGCCGTGAAACAGCACAAAGTGTTATTGGAAAACACCTCCAAGGAACTGTCACTGGGTAACGTTAAGTAAAATTGGTTATTCATAAGTTCAGAGTTCTAGTGTCCAAGGGGTCACTGGAAGTCAGAGGAGTGTCTAAAAGAGGATGGTTATGGTGACTGCTGGAAGGGGGACTGACGTTGGACGCAAGGCTCCCGTAGTTGTTCCCGTTCGAGGAATATTTCAGGGACGGATTGGGAAGAAGGTAACCGATGCAACTGCTGAGTAAAATGGTTCACAATTGTGTGTCTCCTTGTTGCAAACTCAAATTGGCAATGGCTGCACCGATGACACAATACACCACAAAGATTTGTCAGAAAAAGACGATTTTGCGTTTTAGGCACACGTTCTCCACACCAAACCCACAAGGGTTGCTTTTGTAGATCTTGCACAGAAGAACTGGGTGAAGGAGTGGTCACTGCAGTAGTTGAGGCTGTGTTGAAGGGCATGATGGCCATTATTTTTTATAGTCGATGAGTTGCGAAGCGTCGATCCAAGAGTCAAAACTGGGAGGACATCCTTTCCAACGTACTTTGATTTCTTTGACACGTTTTTTTTTTTTCCCCACATTACGAGTTCTTCGATCGAGTATGCTTTCGATCTCGTACACTTCGTCTTCTTATTTGGTCACACGTTGTAACTCGGGCGAGTAAAACGTTCCTTTAAAAACTTCCCTGTTCATGTCTTCCAATTTATAGACGGGAGGATGACGGCCACGCACTCGTTCAGTGACACGAAACAATTCGGTGGCCCAATTGGGTAAGTAACCTTTGTCGAATGTGCGTTTGGTTTTGCCAATGCGCACCCAATCACCTGCTGCCAATGCTCCAGCTTTCTTAGGGACAGTCACCGTCGGGGACGTACCAAACAAGCGCTCGAAGACGGCCACTTCGTTGTCGGGAATCACTTCTTGGGGGGCACGTCCGATGCTTCCATGGTAAGATTGGCTGTACGCTTGGAAGAGGTGCTGTAAGACGTCGATGTACTTGAGAGTGTGTTGATGCGTAAAATATTTCCACATGCGTTCTTTCAAGGTGCGTTGAAAACGTTCCACGATGCTGGCTTTGGTTTCAGGATTCTCGGTGAAAAAATGTATGTCACGTTTCTTCAATTCTTTTTGGAAAGCTTGGTTCAGAAATTTGGTGCCTTTGTCGGTTTGCCATCGAAGAGGGTGACGACCGCTTTGTTTCAAAACCAGTTGCAGGGCTCGCACTAACTCACTGCTTGATTTGGAAGTCAATGACACGACCCAAGCAAATCTGGAAAAGACGTCGATGACACAAAACAAATATTTGTAACCGCGATTGTAGGTGGCTAAATGAGAGACATCAACTAAATCAGCTTGCCATTGATGATCGATGCCCTCCACTCGGGTACGACTTCTGTAAAATTTTCGTCGAATGGGTTTGTGTAAGGTGTACGTGGCTTGTTCTTGTAACCATCATTGCACATGAGGTAAACGGATACTTTTCAGTCGAGTTTTGGCAGCACGATACAATTTCTGAACTCCTCCGTAACCTGCAGGATGGGATGGATTGTAGTAAATGCAGGCTAAAACACCTTCTCCATGTTTTAATAAGTGATCCACTCTTCACTGATGCTACTCTGAAGTGGTTTAGAAACGGCTTTACGTGTCCGATGTGCCACAGGAGTAGACGTTGAAGGTAGTTTTGGTAGTGGTGGTGGTGGTGGTAATAGGATGGCTTTGGCCTTCTTTTCTTTTTTCACTTCTGGTGTCCCTTCTTTTCTTTCACTTCTGTCGAAGGAGGAGTGGACATCATCTTTTTAAGCCAACCAATTCTGATTGTAGGGGAAGGGGTCAACAAGGACGCTGCAATCTTACTAGGAATGGGAGCTGCTGACGGGGTTTTGAAGCACTTCTCGTGCCTCTACTTCCTCAGGCATACGTGAGGCTGCGTCTGTCTTGACCGCTGGGGGGTGGGGTGGGGATGGACTTTTCATTAAGGTCTTAAAATCTTTCAGAGTGGGTAGAGCTGTTTCGTCTAAAGATATCTGTTGAAAGAGTTGCAGACGTTGCAACAATTGACCGTGCCTTTGCGATTTTTTCCGTTTCTGACAAATCGCTGAGATTCATCAACGAATGAAATTCGTGTTATAACTGGAACATCTTGGTCAAATGAGGAATGGGAGGTAAGTGCGGGGTCCGTTGTTCTTGCCAACAATGGTATTCCATCCATCGTTTGTAAGGGACTAAAGCCAGTTTTCGTCTTTCCATCAGATTTCAAGGATCACGTCTGAGATCTTTTGAGTCCAGAAGTCCCTTTTATCTTCTTGGCCTTTATATCTTGAAATTAGGGAGGGCATGATATGTCCCATCGCACTAAATATAGGTTTCGCTACATTGGTAATGAGTCATAACATGGGTCAAAATCCTCCGCGTTGCACCAACATCTTTTTCTTTTGACGAATATGTATTTTCTTTTGGACAATTTGGCGAAGAACGTGTCGATGTTTGGCAAAGCATTCTTTCTGATGTTTAGACAAAGGTATCGTGCCTTTCAAGGCATTCAGACAACAATCGCTCACCGTATCGATGACATCTTTGGAGGCGGTTTCAATGAGATTTTTCGCATGGGTGGAGGAACTTTGGACTGTACAGACAACATGTCCCAATGTTTGACTGAACGAGGAGGCAGTCCTTTCCTTTTCTTTCCTTTGCGGATAGAAGAAGGATGTCTTTTGCAGGGTGACATCTTTGTTTGTTGGTTGATTGGCTGATTCTGGGGCACACACCAAAAATACACTAACGTCAATGACTTGGCACAAGGCCTTTTATCCTTTTTTGCACTATCGCTTCGTGATAAAGGTGACGATGTGTTTTCAAAAATCGCCAAAGAATCCTCCTCTTTGGTGGCTCCTCTTTTTCTTTGGACGAGTGTGTATTTTCTTGGGGTGACGTCGATGTTTGGCTAAGCGCTTTTTCGCATGACGAGACTGTCTTTTCCTTTTTCCTTTCTGGACAGGAGAACGACGATGAGGGAACATCTTTTGGTGCACAAAAATACACTGACATCCATGGCTCGACATGTGTCCTTTTATCTGACTTTTTTTTGGAGCCTGTCCTTTAACCTTGTAGCAAATTCATTGGCTAACTTTTCCATTTCAAAGAAAGGACCAAAGAAACCTCCCTTTTGGTGGCTTCTCCTTTTCTTTAGACGAGTGTGTCTTTTCTGAGGGTAACGTCGAATCTTGGTTAAGCGCTTTTTACGATAACGTGACTGTCTTTTTCGTTTTCCTTTTCCTTTTTGGACCGAAGAAGGAACACGATGGTAACGGTGTGCACTTCTTGGAGGGGACATCTTTGAGTGTTCAGAAGCACAAAAACACTGATCCCTATTGTTTTGCCTCAGGTCTTTTTTATACTGGAATGCGTCGCCACTGATTGTCTTTACGTCGTATCAACTTGATGACAGGCAACACACGTCGTGGAGGAGTTCGCAACGGACTAAATCGGGACAGTTCTTTCTTGGACAAATCCAGTAAACTCTGTAACACGCCCGATCTTTCTTGGACTTTAATTTTTGGGGCAGGTACTTTGTGAGTAGCGACCCCTGCCGCTAAAGAGGAAGAGGGTGTCACCACTGGAGGTCGTGGCTTGCGAATGAAAAGTTGCGTCCTGGCGTCAGTGCCTCTTTTGCGGATAGAAACTGTGGTCTGTGGACTTTCCTTTTTCTTTTTCTGTGGCTGTGACTTGATCTTGACACCGTTGCGCTTTTTCGTTTTCTTCTGGATACGTCGGGGAGTGGCTTTTTTCTTGGGAACAACTTTGGAAGCATTGGGATCCCATTTTAAGAGGGAACGAATGATGACACCTCCTAGAGAACCGCTACCTCCAGGTTTCAAAATGATTTGCTTTTTGGCTTGAGTGTCAATGCGAGGATCGGCCAGTTGCGTCAAGGCTACTTTGTTTCTCTCAAAAAAACGTTTGGTTTGATGTGGAATCTGAATGATGCCTTGCGGTAATTGACGTGCTGTCACCGTAAACCATCGTAAGATTTCTTTGAGACTGGCTTCTAAGATACGAGGACGTATTTGTGGATTTTTTCGCGACTGATGCCGTACAAGGCACGCATCAATTTGATGGGAAGATAAGACTGAAGGGACGTCATGTTGACGATGTGTGAGACAGAGCCAAATTGACCTAGGTTTTTATAGATTTTTTTGGTGGATGTGATTGTGGTTAAGTCGACGACGGGGAGGTGTACATAACAGGCCCTCCGTCTTGGCACCAGTGTTGAAACAGATGGGTACGAAATCGCAAATAATTGGGAGTGGTGGGTTTTAAATCCACTAGTAAATAGGCGTGTGGGGTTTGAGTGGCATCGTCCTACGCATGAGTCAGCCAAGGCGTTCCTAACTGTTTGGCTAACACTTCCACTTGCGATTTATCTCTAGAGCTTTTAAACAAGAAAACGTAATGAGCATTGAGACTGCTGGTGCAATGGGCTTTACTTTGTTGAAATAAATTTTGAGTGATGTAAATGACACTGGCATTACGATGATGCACTTTGCGTGTAAACCACAGATTAATTTCTTCTTCGTCTTCTCCTAACATGTCGTCAAAGATGACCAAATGGGTTTGAATAGGGTCAGACACGATCCCGTCGTCTTCGCCAGGAATGCCTTCTACAAACACGATGGAATCGCCTTGACTTTCTCGCAGAAGGCTGTACGCCGATTACCACTCTTTGTAACACCACACGATGCGTTGAGGGGGACGATCGATCAAATGATGTTTATGTTCGATCAAACGTTTGACAAATTCGGTTTTGCCTGAACCGCTTGGTCCAGCAATGAATATATTAAAGGGATGTAGAAGATACAAGGCCTCCCAGCTAACACGATCTAAGTGTTCGACGATCACTTTGAAAGTGGAGGAAGAGGGAGTAGAAACAGTAGAGATAGCCATAGTAGTAGTGCAAGGAAAATGTCAGTTTTGACACGAAGATAGACAAGACAAGAGTTTTTATACTTTTTTCAGGACATGTTTATTGCCATCTTTAACTGTGATCAACACGAAAGACAAAAATACATAAAAGCCAAATGGTTAAGTACATGAATAAAAGACACATCAAAACGATGATAAGGGTATATAAACAAGTCTCTCTAGACCATGTTTGTTGACGAAAATGTGGTGTCCTAGGGACAGTGTGTAATGTTCTGAAAGTATCTACACTCGTTGGTACAGTCACACAGGAATCCTCCCGGAATGGCCTTTCGGGGATGTTAATGATGGTTCTGTCCTGTCCTGAAGGGAGTGGTTCTTCTTCTTCTTCTGGTACTGTCACTAACACAGGCTTAAAAGCTACCTTCTTCACGGAACGTTTTAGTTGTTTAGGATGATAAATCTTTTGCATAGTGTGCCACTTCTTTAGTCCAAACCTCGAAACACCAACTTTTCCAGTCACGTACATCTTTCCAGTGAGGGTGTAAGTCACAAGCTATACACACATCGTCGTACACATCTTCAGTACCTAAAAGTTGACGAATCTTGTTTTCCTGTAGAGGTCGAGAAGTATCAAGATGAAAGCGCAAAGCTTTGAACAGAATGAGTTATTCGTGTACATTTAAAGGGACCACTTTTGTGCTTTTTGAAGTGGTATGTACTGTTCGTAAAGAGTCCACAAAGAATCGTCTGGTAAACGAAATCCCAGAAAGCAAGTCACTAAGACACACACCACACGTCGACCCCAATTCAATGGACACAGTTCTCGTAATAGGTGCTGGTAATCCTCTACCGTTTGAATAGTGTTATTGATTTCCTTCCACGGAATCTGTAGTATCACGAATGATAAAGGTCGTGGCATGGTAGTCTGTTTTTATATCTCTTTTCTCTTACCTCAAACACTTCTAGAGCGAAAGTAACTGACGTAGTGAGTAATTTCTGACCACTGCCATTCCAGGAAACGGTCAAGAATGTCAATAAAATCTTCAAATGTAAATGATCTAAAGCGGAATATTAGGATGAACGAACCCTTAATCGATAGAAATTGGACTTGTTTGTTGACTTTTGTCAATTTCCTCTTGTGAATTTCTCGACACAAAAGTTCTACAGTCACTAATTCAGATTTAGCTCTGGCAAGTCCCTGCCAAATGTCCTTGTAGAACTTCTCTTGCAATTTGTTTGGTAATCTTTGAATATTATTTTCTAAATGGGGTTTAAATACTTCTCTAGGAGTTGTCCAACGTTTGACTCCTAGTCAAGCAACTGGTTTCTTAAACGACATGTTAGGCCACTTCAATGACGAGGTCCCACTAAAGGTAGGTAGTGACAATCCGGAGACCATCGAGCATGTTCCAATTAAGCGCAATCTTTCTTCTCCCACTCGTGAAGTGACACACCGCAACTGAAGCACTTGACTTTATCCCCTTCACCCAAGTAGATAAATCTGGCTCTAGCTAATTCTTCGGGGGTAGGTCCTCCCAGATATTTTGGCCATTTTGTTTGGATCCGACTTTCAATGTCGCAGTATTCAGGCAAACGCACAGGGAACGAATATTCATATTTCACAGGTTCATTTCGATGAGGGTACGGTGAAATATGCAGGAGTTTGCTCAGTTTGGGATGACATCCGTAGGGTGGTAGATGCATGGTTTCATAATGATGACATCCACCATGAAAACCAGTAAAGTGAAAAGGTAAACGATGACTAATGGCATCGCTTTCGCATCCGTCAAGTTTGACACGCACAACATCACTTTCCATCGTAGGTACAGTCATAGCAAAATTTCCATGATGTGATAATGAATCGCTGAGGTCATAGCGTACGGCATCCCTGCCATTGCAAGGCACAGCATCGTACTCGAGTTTCTCGTTGGACCTAAGTCTTACGCTTGATACGTGGTGTTTGAAATGGTCCATCTTTCTCGCTTGGCAATGGTAGTTCCAGTGAACAATCGGTTTTGGACGTTGTCCCTTTTTATATGCTGGCCAATATTGACGTGACCGTACGGCAAAGTGAAGTGGTTGGAAAGTCTCACTTGCCTTTAGTACACGATTTGATAAACTTTTTCCAAGGGTCGACTGACGATTTGGTGTGTGGGTAAACGCACAATCTTGTGCGGTTCGTGGGTGGTCACTTCAAAATTTCCATCCTGTCCAGACTGCAAGGCTTCTTTCAAGACACCAAAGTTCACCAGTCGACTGGTGCGATAATTGAGAGTCAATCATTTCACTTTACACTCCGTGTGTAGTTCTCCTTGAGGGTCACGGCATTCGTAGCCGTACTTTTTGGGACCTCCACTTGCAAAACCTAGAATCTTGTCGTCCGGATGCTCGTCCGTCCAGGCTCCTAAACGGTCTCCTTCGATGTTAGGGTGAGGTTGACCCAGGCGATCGATGTAGATGCAACTGTCCGTGTCAAAATAAAACACACGATCTCTTGACAGTTCTAAAGCTTCGTACAGTTTTAAGCGAGATTGGCTGTCACATAAGCCGCAATGATGACATTTCCAAATTCGTCGGCTTCTACAAAGTCCAGTTCTTCTTCGTAATTGACTAAGATCAAGTCCTCACGAAGGACGTCCACGTGTTTCATCTATTTAGTTTTGTTGTGAATCATCTGGAAGTAGAGGGAAGGTTCTGTCAAATACTCCGTCTTGGGCAAAAACGGTCGTTATGCCATTTTGCCCCACAAGCAATTCAACATCACTTTGGCAAACTATCGCCTTCCTTCGTTTTTCTCCACGTGGTCTAAAGTGATGCCTTCCTGCTCCCAGTATTTCTCTTTGAATGTCTTTTGGCCATCGGGAGAGTGGCAGCAGGAAGTATAGCCGCTGGCTTCTTGTTTCAGATTCAAAAAGGCATTCACGTAGTCTGCAAAAATGCCTTTTTGTGTCTCGTTGAATTGTGGTATTTTTCTGTCTTGGGAAAGTGGTAAATTTCGTACACTTCTAACAGTTGGTATGCCATGTCCAGAACTTTGAACAATTCTACGCTGACCCACGTTCCCGTCAAGGCGCGTTCTTCCTGGGTGTGCTGACAAGTTTGGTCTTAGTTGCACGTTTCGGCACAAGTAAGGCACAAGGGAAACATCAGTTTTCCTTGGCAAAGGTGAGGTAAATCGGGATGGTATAAGTTCGTGGGAGGCAAGACTTTGCACTTGATCAATCCTTCGTATTGGCGAATGTTGTCCATGTCAATGTGTTCCGTCAGCAATTGCGGGTGCCCTGCGGGAAAGTGACAATATTTGCACACGTACGGATACAGTGAACACACGTCCAAGTATTTGATTTCTTCTCCTTTCTCTTCGTCGGTTTGGTACAGCAAACAGGTGGCATTCGTCCGTCCTCCGTACAAACTGTCCCTTGGGTTCAGTGGGTCCACCAGCTTGTAACTTTCCACGATTCGCTTAAACTCGGGATCGGTTTTCAATCGCTGATCGTACTCGTGTTCCCACATTTCTACCACTTGGTATCCTTGCTCTTCTAACTTCAAGCGTCGCTGACAAGTGGCCTGGTACAAGTCTTCCATGGTCCGTTGTAAGAAAAAAGATTGGTCTTGTGACGTTGAGGGTAGCAGATAGGACATCCGCGAAATAAACACCCATTAAACTCGTATACGATCTTGGGGTTTTCTAAGTCCCAGCCATCTACCAAATACCTTCCGATGGTTTTTTCGCCTCCTCCGTTGCGAGCATGTTGGATCCATTTGTCTTCCTTGTCGCACAAGTTATGTAGCCAGCGTAGGGCTTTGATCGAGTATTGACGTTTGACAAATTGGTTGTTTGAGGACTGATTACAGCTACGGTGTTTTCGGGCATGAATCGTTCGCGGTACACTAAGGAACACGCTTTGGCAATGGTGCAGGCTTCTTTCAAAGGATCTATCCCTCCGTGTTCCATGAAAAGTTCTCCAAATTTTCCACAGCAACATCATAAAAAGTCCACGTCGGAACGACAATATTTTAACATTTCTTCCTGAAAGTCGAAAGAGTCCGAGGCGTGAGTCTGGTACCATGCATAGAAAGCTTCTCGTGGTTCGGTACGCATGTTGTCTAGGTCGTTGTAGTGATCCTCAGGCAAATGAGGTAGAACGGCGTTTTCATTGGCTTCGGTATTGAAAAAGTGCGGAAAATAGCCTTTGGCCTTTTTTGTCATTCCAAACGTTTTAGGCATGCGACTCAAAAGCATGGCCAAGTAACTCATCGAATCTTTAAACTACACTTGTCCTACTTGCATGCAGATGAGTTTGGCTCCGTTCATAGACACTTTAGGACGTTCGGTACATTCTTCCGTATCTGAGGAGAAACTGCCCATCGTATCCCGAGAAATTGTGAGCCATCACCGTGGCATAGCGATGACAATCTCCGTAACGTTCTATGTCCTCTTGGTTCCATGTCTCGTCGATGGGATTTAAGGTCCATTGGGCGAAATCGGCTAGCGTGTTTGGTCCCCGAAAGATTTTTTCACGTCCTTCAGGAATCTTGCTTCAGTGAAGGCAATGCGTAAAGATAGGCTCTTGGATACACTTCTCACACGCTCGATGAGCCACGCAGAAATTAGGAATGTGAACGCCAGTCTCTTGCATGCATTCGAAATCGAAAAAGATGAAATTGCCTTTCTTCTGGTTATCTGCTTCTTCTTCGTGTTTGGAATGGTATTTTTGAATGTAGCATTGGTGTTCCAAGTCCTCGACTTGGCGACAAATGCGACATCGCTTCTTTCCTGAACATACGTGCGCCTTGGCACTGTTGGTACGTATGCCTTGTCCACAAGTAGGGCACAGTCTCAGGAGCGGACAAGCACATTTCTGCTGTGAACCTTGCGTCTTCAGATGTTCTTGGTAACAGGCAGGGCTGACAAACGTGCGCTGACAAGCTGGGCAATGCACTCGTTCTTGTCCTTGGTCCAGGCAGTGTTTAGAGGCTAAACATCCCTCACATTTTGATCCGCAATGCTTGTGTTGCTCTCGATTGTTATAGCCATAGTCACATTTCTCACAGTAATAAATGTATCCCAGAAATGCAATGATACTGGTAATGACATCGAAATGTTCATCGTGATGATAGAAGAGAATGTATTTTCTTTCTTTGAAATTTTTGCCTCGAAACAACAGAGGTCCGCGCACTTCTTGAGAGTGAACTTTCACGGTGTAGCGTGGAGCCAAGACGTCTTGCAACTTTTGCATTTCAGGAATGCCACAGGGTGTGTCTCTGGATATCCCCGCTTTCTGTAACAGGAGTTCTGCTTCTCTTTGTTGTTTGGCTCGGCTAGATTTTCGAATAGTTTTCCAGACTCTTTTCCATTCTGTCGTGTCATTCTTATCCGCATACGTTCGTCCCACCACGATAGCACGGGCTAAACACATCTTGTCTTGAGTGTTGTTAATTTGAACGAGGCTGCGCTTGATGCTGCGAAGATTGTCTACCAATAATACCTTTTTGCGTTGTCCTGTCCCTTGTGGAAGAGACACGTGGGTCATAAACATTGTCGCCTTTCCGTCTGTGATGTGAAACTTGTTGTTGGATTGTTGCACGTGTTGAATCTTGTCGATGACTTTGGAAGGTGTCAATTCTGCCGGGCTGCTAAACTCGATCCAAACGGGGGACTTCAGACTGTCGTGATGAATGGAAAGTCTCAAGCGATCGTCTTCTCTGGCTTGATATTGCCCTTTCAGTGTGGTTAACAAAGAATCCCACACATTGGTGATGAACCCCTCTGCTTTCTCTAGTGGTACGTCGGACTTGAAATCTTTAAACTTCACCGTGTACGTGTAGGCTGTGGTTCTAAATTTTCTAGAGGAGCGTTTGTCCGTCTCTCGAATGTGGTAGTACTTTTCAGGGTTTACTGGTGGTGATGGACTTTGACTTGGTGTAGATTCTCTGGGTCTGGATTCTGGTTCACTTATCTCATCTTCAAAATCGATGGCATGAATTTGAGCCAAGACTTCAGCTACTGTGCGATGCGATAAATCACATTTCTGCCTCTTACTTTCTTCTCCTTTCTTAACGAAATGATGCGATCGCTTCATCTTGACTGCAAAAAGTCAAACGACTACATTTGAAACGCCACGGACCCCTATATATCCATGTCAGACTCAGTGTATATATAAAGGGTTGCTGCTTTCCCTCTCAGTATTCATTTCGCTCTCAAGCCGACAAGCACGATGGAAGAACCCACACAGATCGAACTTCTGATCAGAGCTTTGCGAGGTGTCATACGAAAGTTTTCTTCAAACAAGCCGACCGACTACTCCCCCACCTTTCGAGATGAAAGTCAAGATACTTGCTACATCTGTCAGAAGAAAGGGCATTGGGCTACAGAATGTGCAGATCGTCAAAAAAGCACGACCAGTGTCAAAAGAGACAAAAGGCAAGATACCTGTTATCATTGTCAAGAGAAAGGACATTGGTCTTCAGAGTGTCCTGAGAAACAACAGGAGCAGGAGGAAGAAAAAGAGGTGACCTCGGCAAAGGAAGAACCGCGACATGTTCAGAAAGAGAAGACAGAAAAAAAAGAAGACGAGAAAAATGTCAGGATGAAGAGGCGGAAAAAAATGTGAAAGCGAAGAAATTCAAAAAACAGAGAGAGTGAAGAAAAAAAAGACACAGAAGAAGTCTATGAACTTTTTAAAAGTGATGTGTTATGTTGTGATATTGGATTGTAAAAATTTGTACCAGAATAGACCAGACTGAAAAAACGTAAGTATCTCTTGGTTTTGATTGTTTAGAATAATAAGGACCTACACTCATGCACCCACAACACGCACATCATAGGGTTAAAAAAAATAAAAGGAATTTTGAGTTTTAATTGATTTTGGCAAAATGAATATTATTGCTTTTCGAACGAAGTGAGTGGCCCTGAAAAGGGCCTTTGGGTGTTTGTCTTTCAAAAGACAAACGCAGGAACGAGAAGCAATCAGCTTTAACTGCCTTAAGCCTTTGCTATGGCCAAGGCCTACTTCTGGACTTGCTACTGTCAATGATTTGGTAGAAATCACTAGGGGTGGTATCTCCGGTGTAGTAACAGGGTTGGACTGTTTGGCTCGGGAAGGTCTTTTTCTCTTGGGTCGTAATAAATAAGTCTGATACATTTGTTTCAGACTTCTTAACTCTGCCAAAATGTCCAAGAGTACCGTAACCGTTTGAGGTTCACTGTTCTCCTTCTCTCCTAAACCTTGTGTCTTCTCTGCTTCTTCTTCCTGTCGTTTCCTTCTTGCCTCTTCTTCTCGCTGTTGCTGTTCAAGGAGAAATGCTTGTTCTGTCTCTTTCTGCTGTTGGAAAAATTTCTCCAATTCTTCTTTCTGTCTCTGTTTAAAATCCTCGACGTGTGATAAAGAAGGAGAAGGTGGTGAAGGTACTGGTACCGGAACAAATTCTTGAAAAGAGAGAAAATCTACTAAATCCCAGTTGAAATCGGTCTCTTCTGGAAGTTGCGCTGTGTTAACTTTGATAGCCACTGCTATGCCATCGCTTTTCGTCTCCAAAGCCGGTGCATCCCAATACATCGTCTTCTTAGTTTCAGTCATGTTTCACAAAACAGTGTCGCATCGATTCACTGCGCACAGACGCTAGTGCACCTATATAGAGAATGTAACGTCACAGGTAGCTCTCTTCAGATTGGAAGATAGACTCCGCGAAGTGAGTGAAGTTTGTAACGCGTGTTGTCATTGGTGAACAATTTCAATCCGTTTCGATCCGGTCTTCCACTATAAATAAACGCGGTTCACTTCATTCCCTTCACCTGTTCTCGTCAGAAGATGTGGACCAACGTAGAATCGTCTACCCTCCTATCGTCGATACTGTTCAACCCGGACTATCCAATGTATGTCAGATCATCATGGGCAATTACTCAGATCACTGATACAGCCCTTTGGAAATGAAGAATCTATGTGGAGAGACAAGGCTGTCTGAAGCGAGTCCTCCTCTACGGTCCAGAGGTTAGACAAAGTTTGAGAAAGAGAAGAAGATCAGTGAGATGCCCTCTATGTTAACGAACTGGTGCTAACATAAAACCCAAAGGCCCTTTTCTGGGCCACATCATATGCCTCGAAAAGATATTTATTCTTTCTTGCCTAAAAAAAAAAAAATTATTGGATTGTATAATTTATGTTTAACTCCCAAAAACATTATTCTTTTACCTAAAATTTTTTAGTCAGTTGAATAATTTGGGTATAATATTATAATATCCACAGACACCAACGCGAATGCATAATACATACTATACTATCCACTGCCACGAACGCGAATGATTAAAATTTTGCATAGAAATGAAACAGGTGGCATGACGTCACGGTACTTGCTACATTGTTGCAAGTGTCCAGTACCGTGACGTCACCCTACCTGTTCCATTCCTATTGTCGCTATATAAAATTCCCATTGTCCCTATATAGGCCCAGGGTGTGCCATTTGTCACTATAAATCTTGTCCCTGTACAGGCCCAGGGGGGTCTGTAATGTACTTCCCCATTGTCCCTATATCGCCCCCATTCACTACTCACGTATTTGCATGACTGCCACGGATCCATTTACACTGGTTGTCTTGACCATCATATCCACTGTAGTGGTCAACGACTGGCTCAGGTCATCATCATTGACTAGTACAGTTAGATGGCCACTTCCTGTTACAGATATTGCCATCTGCAATAGATATATACAGACCTACACTAAAATGATTGCCCAAATCCTCAAAAATAAAAAAAATATTTATTAAAAATTTCCAAGTCACTTTTTTAAAAACCAGAATGATATCAGATTTTCTGAGTAATTTAAGTAACTTTTTATTTGTCCATTCAACAAGTGACTTACCATACAATGTTTAACAATGTGTCGAAACTAAGTCACAGCTTGGTACTTTCATTAGAGGCATTTTAAGAAGGTTCATTATAAGCCATATATATATATATATATACCCATGTGTGTATAACTTGATATTGTATCCGGTAGGTAAAAAATGATTATGAGAGATTGATTCTTAATATTTTATAAGCACTAAAATTAGGTAACCCACCTTGATGATCACTTAAATATGTCATTTATTAAAAAATGTAATAATTTTTCCTGACCTATAGACTTTGAATTTAAAATACAAGATGCCTTCTTAAAGTTACGACAATTTAAAATAGCTCCTGCAATGCTCTCTAAATATTTTCCAACAATAAATAAACCACCAGCATACAAAACAGGGCATGACTGGAGTGACTTCTGATATGAGTGGGCACGTTTTATTTACAACCACACTCATCATGCATGCTTGATTTTACTATATAAATGCACTGGCATGAGTGACTATCTATGAAACCTGACCAGCAGGTATGATTTGCCTACAAGAACGTGTCTCAACACTGCTCTGACTGACCATATAATAAAACCAAACACAAGCATTATTGCGAAAGACCTTTTCTATTTATTCTTTTGTAAACGATATTGTGGAGTATTTTATGCAGGTTGAATGAAATTTGTTCCGAACTGAGATGCACGAAACAATGAAGGAAAACGTGTATGCTTACCATTTTGCCGAAATGTCAACGATAGATTTGTATCCTACAGGCCATAAACAAGACTTAGTCAGGAAAAGTAAGTTTTTGTAAGCTATCTGTTAATGTCTCGATATATATAATTGATCTGCATAACGAAAAATCTGTAAAGAACGATTATTATTGTACTAAAATGTATTGCAGCACAAGTGACTCAGAACTGAAAACCGGTAAAAGTAAGAAGCATGAAGATTGAGATTTTTCTGTAATAAAATTTAATCAAAAATGCTTGTGTTGGCATTTTTATGTGTGTTGATAGGCAATCAGTTTTACAATGTTAGAAAACATATATTTTATACTGAATCTATAAAATAGTGTTTTCTGTAATAGATGTATATATTAATGAAAGTGTTTTCTGTAATATATGTATATATCAATGAAAGTGTTTTCTGTAATATATGTATATATTAATGAAAGTGTTTTCTGTAATATATGTATATATTAATGAAAGTGTTTTCTGTAATATATGTATATATTAATAAAATTGATGCATTTTAGATCTAGGTCTGTGAAACAATTCATTTTATTATTTGTAAATCTGAATGCAATCAGAAAGACTTGCAGATTCTAAGCAATTAATGCTTGGGGGATGAAGTCTTGTTACACCTCTATTTTAAATTAAGGAGAGCACAAGATATATTAATTCAAGGGCCTATTTCAGGTAATAAATGCTTTTACGGTATTACAAAAGGAGCATTTCTTTTTTATATAATCAGCTATTTTTAGAGCATTATTATTATTATAACAAAATCATCTTTTATTAAAAGCAGAATCAATTACATTTAATAAGAAGGCTCTATTTTGGAAAATGTGCTTCAATTCGTGCATAAAGGATAATTAACAATCATTAATTTGGTACGTCTTTAACGTTTTATTTTATCTATCTATCTATCGATCTATCTATCTATCTACCTATCTATCTATCTATCTATCTATCTATCTATCTATCTATCTATCTCCAAATGCATGAAAATTCATTGTACCCAAAATGCAACATGTTATATAACAGTGTTATCAATTACTATTTAAATGTATAAAATATGATACTCATCTACAACTAAATTCTTAGAAAGAAAATATTTATACTTGGTAAATTTATAAAGCCAGTAAAACCCATGTATTATTTGTTCTTTAGTTTGTTTTTAATAATAAAATGACAAATAATATAAGAGAAAATGACAACAACAACAACAACAACAACAACAACAATAATAATAATAATAATAATAATAATAATAATAATAATAATAATAATAATAAATTAAATAAAATATATAACTTAATATATAGTAAATTTTAATATATAAA